>PVLA01002852.1:0-243306 GCA_004027455.1 Hydrochoerus hydrochaeris
CTCCTACCTCTGTCTGGTAGAGAGAGATTGAGGTGGCCAAGGGTAGTAATGACCCATGACCTTCTCTTTCCCTGGAAGAGCTGTGAAACACCCCTGGTAGGCTGTGCCTGTCTCTGGCTGTGCCTCTTTCACTATGACCACCCTTCACACACACACACACACACACACACACACACACACACACACACACACCACGCTTCTGGGAATGTGAGGCCTGTGACCAACCAGTCTACTTGGGCTGGCATAACAAAGTCCCAAACTGGGTGGTTTCAACAACAGACATTTATTTCTTCCAGTTGTGAAGGCTGGAATCCAAGATCAAGGCGTGGCTCTCCCGAGGCTCTCTCCACGGTGTGGAGATGGCGCCCTGCTCGCTGTGTCCTCGCATGGCCTTTGTTCTGTCGGCACATATACCTCATATCTCTAATCTTAACTCTTCATCTCGTGCAACAGCATCAGACGGGCTTCAGGCTCACCCTAACAGCCTCAGTTTAACTCAGCTATTTAAAGTCCCTATCTCCAAATAGTCATATTTAGAGTATTAGGGCTGGGGCTTCAACATTTCAATTATGGGGAGACACAGTGCAGCTGCTGACAACCTGCTTCCTCACCTCAGATTTCTAAAACTCACTCTCACCTGTCCCAGAGAGTCAGGCTTCCAATTCTGCAGGAAACCATTGGCCACACGGGGAAGCAAGGAGAAGGAGCTCTGCTCCCGCCTCGTCCCCAGTGGCGATAGACAGCAGCCCGTCTCACGTCACAGTTTGTCCACTTGAACTGTTTTTGTCTCAGACTCTCTTGAAGGGAACTAGTCAGAAAACAGAACTTGTCCCATTGATCTCCAGCAGTGCAAACAGATTCTCTCAGGTCCACCCACTGCCCCACCTGTTCTGTCAGTGGTGCCTCTCAGGCCACTGTTCCTGTCACTTAACCATGGTAATTGCTATCATTTATTGAATGCCTAGCATGCACCAGACTGACTCAGTGCTAAGATCTTAATGTAAATATTTAATGGTTCCCACAACCTATCGAAGTCACTTGTTTCTCTCATGTTATAGGTGGGAAAGAAAAGATTCTAGAAGGCTAAGGGAACATACATAGGGTCCTAGATCTATGTGGCTTTAGGACCCCCCTACTCCTCCTTGTTGTCCTCCTCCTCCTCTTTCTTCTTCTTCTTCTTCTTCTTCTTCTTCTTCTTCTTCTTCTTCTTCTTCTTCTTCTTCTGCTTCTGCTTCTGCTTCTGCTTCTGCTTCTTCTTCTTCTTCTTCATCATATTTGTACCAAGAATCAAACTCAGGGCCTTATGCTTGCCAGGCAGGTGCTGTGCTGCGGAGCTATATCCCCAGCCCCAGGAATTTACTTCTGACTTTAACTCGATGCTGCCTCCCTTGCCAACCTGATCAGCTGTTCTTTTAACATCCTATGCATCTCTATGGAATGTTCTTTCACTGCCTAACATAAGGTTTCAGGTTCCAACTGAAGTGTTACTCTTTCAGTGCCATGCCTTGAAGAGAGGACTTATACAGCACAGTGAAAATGAAAGAAGCCAGGTTTGGAGTCAGGGTTGGGTTGAAACACTGGCCATGTCATTTACTAACCAAGTGACCCTGGGTAAGTTACTTAACTTTGGTAAGTTTTAATTTCCTCCTTTGTAAAAGTCCTGTCTCAGAGGCATGAAATTGGATAAGGCATGCCAAGCCTCTTGCACATTGTCTAGTACATGGTAGGCACTCTAAGAGGCAGTTCTGGGTTAACAAAGACTCGAGAAACATGACAAAAACATTTTGTGTCCTTCATGGGTGTTAAATTTAAAATTAAAACACAAACATACAAACACACGCGCATACACACACGTGCCTGAGCCCTCTAGAAAAATTTGAATATAGATTTTATATTAGATAATAATAAGGTATTAATGCTAAATTTTCCAAGTGTGGCTGTGGTATTTTGGTCATGGAGGAGAATGCCCTTGCTCCCAGGAGACACACGCTGAAGTATTTAGGCGTGAAGTACCCTAACTTCTGACATGAATTCTCAAATGGTTCATCTCACAAACTAATAGAGATGTGTGCGTACCTGCAACCTCTACATGCACAAGGGAGAGAGAAAGCAGATGTTCCAGGACATGGTAAGTTTGACATTTTTCAAAATAAAAAGAAGTGTTAGAGTAGGGGAGCTTCCTGCAGAGCTTGGGACAGTCATGGAAATCCGTGACATGACATGAAGACTAGTGGGAAGTTTTGGCATTTCTTCTGGGCCCTAACACACTGTGGAAATACCCATCCAGAATGCAGGACACTGTCTCCCTCAGCGTAGGGACCAGCTCTCTCCCCTCCCTATAGGAGCAACCCTTACCTAATACCAGCCTGGCAATTGTGCAGAGGCCACCTATTTCCCTGGCCACGTCTCTATTTACACTACTAGAGATTTCACAAGCCCACATTGTGAGTTGCTTGACTGAGCCAATAAAAATGCAGAATGCCCTGTAAGTTAGAATTTCAGATCAATAAATATTTTTAAAAATATAAATATGTCTCAAATGTTCCAAGTGTATTAAAAATTAATCATCTCAATCTCGAAATTAAATTTAAGTGGACACTCTGTGTTTAACTAATCAGCCCTGCTCCTGTCCTTTATGAACTTTGGTCCCCAAGAAGGTCATGGTCGCCTATGAAGATGGTCTTAGGAGGTCTATAGTCCCCCTGCAGGTCTGCAAACTGTGGCAGCTCCCCTAATACTTTGTCCTATGGCTATGGGCAGGGAGAGACCCACAGGCCACAGGGAGGACAAGGAGAGCCTCAGAAATCCTGCTGGGCTCATGTAATGCCCTGGTGTACCTGTGTCCTGGGCCTCCGCTTCCCTCCTCTCCTCTTTGCCTGGCCACTTGCTTCCCAGCCACACCAGCTTCACGCAGAGCCTGTGAATCTGGAGTTGGCTTTGTTGAGTTTGAATCCCAGTCTCACCACTCACTGACTGGAAGCATTTGAGTAAGAACTAACTGAACTTATCTTGGTTTCCTCATCTATGAAATGCAGATAATAATAATAATAATAATAACTCCCTTAAAGAGGAATAACTGAGCTAATATTTACTGAGCACTTGGAACAGTCTTTGCAAACAGTAAAACTCTGTGCAAGGGTTTGTTAAATAAACCCATTGTAGAGGAAGACTCTAGGGCCACTATGGGGAAAAGCTACTAGCCCAAGGTCCCTGGAGCTACCAGGGGCTGTGCTGTGGAGTGACTTTGGAGCTCTAAGCAATGGGCTCAGTTTTGGGGGTTCATTTCTGGCTAGGCATTTGGAGTAAAATCAGGAAGGTGACTTCGGGGCCAAAAGAATGACAGCCTGAAGGGCTGACTGCGTCTCCCAGGCCCACTCATGACCACTGGGAGGAGAGGACTTCGAGATAGGGGAAAGGTCAAGTGTGACCTGGTTTGGAAACAAGTCTCTTGACTTCTCTCTTCATATTTTACTTGTGTTTCTCTGCTTTCATATTTTACTTGTGTTTCCTTTTGTTGCATTTTTTTCTTGGACAGTCTCACTGTGTAGTTCCAACTAGAGTCGAACTCACTGTGTACTATGTAGCCCAGGCTGGCCTTGAACTCATGGTGATCTTTCTGCCTCAGCCTTCTAAGTGCTGGGATTACAGGTGTGTATCACCATATAGGGACCTTTTCCTTTTTTGATGTTTTTTGCTTCGTTCTTTCCTAGTGATTACCTCTTTCTTCTTTCTTTCATGGCTTCTTCCACCCCCTTCCCCACATTGGCTTCAACTTATTCTTGGTTTCCAAATGGAAGGGGCCAAAGATATGGTTGGGAAGGTTACTGGTACCCCAGCCCGCCTTGAAGTGAAGCACTAATCATAGGAAATTGACCATGATCCTAACCACCTTAGAATGAATGCGACTCTAGGGACAGGGGTAGTGTCACAGTGATGTCTGCTTACATGTTTGTAGACAGTGGTACTTAAAATGAAAAAACCATTTCCTGACGTGCAGTGAAAAATGTAACTGGCATGTAGCTCCTAGGTTCTCCCCATTAACGGCCAGCAAACTTTTTAAAAAGCAGGATTATCAGAGAATTGGAACAAGGAGAGCCAGCTATGTGATTCTCATAATAAACCATGTGTCCCTGAGGCGTCTTGACAACAGGGCTCTACCTGCCTTTGTCAGACAAATTGGGCATTTAAACTTAGGCACTGTGGCAAATTGCACTGCCCAACAATGGTAGCGAGAATTCTTTTTGTCTACACCATCTTCTGCATGCGTCTTTGCCACTCTTCCTTCAAGAGGTAGTCTAATTTGGTCTAATTTCTTTTCCTGTGAATCTATGCAGGCTTGGGACCATTTGAGCCAATAGATCTGGTGGAAGTGGTACTGTAAAACTTCCAAGGTTTGGTCATGAAAGGTGATGCAACTTTGCCTTGTTTACTGGAACCTTTGTACATGAGTTCCTGAGCTGCCTGGGGAGCGAGTTGTCTACCCTCTGTCCCATTCTTTGAGGAAGCCAGGCTGCAAACCAACAGAGCGCATACAGGCAATCTGATAAGCAGTCCCAGTTTGGAACCACTCGAGCCCAGGGAGGGTATATGAGTGAAGAAGGACCTGACGATTCTGGTGCCCAGCTGCTGAGTATGTCCAGCCATCTGGCTTCCCCCCTGAGATCCTGGACAACATGCAGCAGAGACGAGATAGCTTATACTTCTGTGGCTGATCAAGCCTTCTTTTAGGCATATTTCTGCAAAAATATTACTATAAATATAGAAATCCAAGATTCAAGACATAATGTACTCATAATCCTCTCACCTGAACAAATATTTTTCCAATATTGTTATATTTGTTCTGATTTCTTTTTTATTCATGAGTGCTTCCTAGCTGGCTATTATGTGACAGTAAGCAAAGAAGCAACCTTCTCTTTAATAAACCCATCTTTTCTAGAAAGTTCAGCCCAGGTTTATAAGCTTTTTTTCTTTCTTTTAAAATTTTTTTGTTTTAAAGAGGATAAAACAGAATAAAACCAATAAAAACAAACCAGTATAAGAGATACAGGACTTCAAAACATTACAAAATCAACAATAGTTACCATAATGCCTTTTGATGTCTTCAAAATAGCTACAGATAACTTCGGACATAGTAAAAATCAAATAGAAGAGAATGGAATAGAAACAATTAAAAAAAAAAACAGTGAATGCAATAAAGGACTTCAAAGCAAGCCAATAGTAAATCCAAAATTGCTACCCTAATATATCTTGCTATCTTTGAAATAGCTGCTCCTGCCATCGGATTTCACATAATCAGACAAAACAAAAGAGAATCAAACCCAACCAACCCAACAAAACAATGGAAGCTACATAGGACCTCAAAACAAGATCATAGAGAGTCAACAATGGCTACCACCCTCAGAAGGAGATCCCTCCTAGATGCCGCTTGTGCAGCGCTGTCCTCTGAGCCCATGATCAGACCACTGGCCCTAGACCTGCAATGTCAGCGAAACACCAAAGCACCACAGGCCTCCAATTGCATTTCACCTCGATAGCTATCATCACAGCCTGTGTCTCTCTGGATAAGCCGGTTGCTTACAGGGTGGAGGTGGAGGTGGGGGTGGGGTGGGGGAATTGGTATGTCTTGTTTGCCAGCCTGTGCACCGGAAGTGGCTGGAGTCTGGCTTTTCTCAGTCCAGCAGTGGCCCGCGCATGGTGCTGGTTCCCAGACTCAGCTTTTTTTCAAATACTCTAGAGCTGCAGTCAAACCTGCTTTCTTGAGGTAATTATTTTGTCTTTAAAGTTGGATCTGACTATAATTGATACTGATCCATCATTAATTTAGATTAAGGTCAGAGGACATTATTTACAGGTTATTTTTATTGTTGATGGGGTCACCCACTTCTGTCACCCCTATAGTCCACCTGCACTAATTTCATTGTTGTTTCTCTTTCTTTTTGTTAATACCTTTTCCCCAAGGTGGTTTTGTCAATTAAATTATCCTGGACAAGGAGCTTAGTAAAATCTCAGCTATATAGATAACTTGAGAGATGGATGGTACCTAGTAAGAGAATTACATATGATAGGAATCTAGATAGAGTTGGTGCATGCTTCTGATCTGAAATCTTTTCCCACATATTTATATGTTTATTTGTTTAACAAATAAAAACTGGATATTTATAGTGTAAAAACAAGAAAAGGTGAAATATGCACATATGGTGAATGGTCAAATCAAGCGAACATACACATTCTGTTGTGCTTGCTGGAGCATTTTTGTGCTTTTTAATTTTTCATGAAGAAAGCATCTTTAGATTTGTCCAAGACAGACCCCCAAGACCCAGGGCCTAGACAGGGTAAATATCACCTACCTGTAGCATTAGATCTGTCTTTATTTAAAAATTTGGTAATTTGCTTGCAGTAGATTTTTGCATCTATTTTGATTTTTTAAGAAAAGGACATTACTTATGAACACAGCATTGCTTTTGACTGCTGAGTTTTATGCTCTAGACAAATGTCTCACTGGCACCCCCACCAGATACCTGCAGTTTCCTTGCTCATTTATTTGCTGCCTCACTCTTGTTTAGGGGGTGAGGGAGCAGAGAGCAGCCTGGCCCCTCCTCACCCTCTGCCTTTTCTCTCGTTCGTTTTTGCTCTTCTCTGTCTTTGCCTTATCTTTCACTCCTGTGAGGGTGCCGTCCCACAGACTCATGAGTTCACTGCCACATGGAGGGGGCATCCACATCTATGGCAGCAAATAAGGACTGAGGCAAGGAACTGGCAGACTGGACCAGTGGACACAGCGTGACTCTCGATGGATGGACGTAGAGTAATGAAGTGATTCTTTCTTCTTCCTGTGCATTATCAGAACCATTATTGCAGCCTTTCTCTTCAGGTGTCCAGAACTGGCCTCCAGTGTAACTAACTCACCCAAAAGGACCATTTGTAATGCAGACGTGTTGATGTTTTGAGATGGTCCAGTCAAATATAAAAGTATTTTTTTTAAAGACAGGATGCTCTGCTCGTGCCCTTCCTGAATCTTTGCATTCCTCATGTAGGGATCTGAGTTTCAAAGGTGACATGTGAGATGGTGTGAGCCTTCACAAAGAGGAAAGTTATTTCTTCCATTCATTTCTAAAAGAAAACCAAACAATTTTCAGACATGAGAAAAGAATATTTCCCTAAAACAATTGTCTCATAGAAGCAATGTCAAAACGTCACATCCCAGTTTGGCTGACTGTAGGCCCTCTGTCTGGCCTTGTTATTATGGTTGCTTATTGAACCCAAAAACTAAAACGTAATACAGCTTGGAAAGAAAAGATAACGAAAAGGCACATTTCTCTGGCATCATGGGTGTATGCTATGTGTGTGCTCTTCCCTTCCTTTTCCTTATTTAGCTTTCTTCCTTCCTTGGCCCCTTCCTCCCTTTAGAACGTGCTCTGACTTTTTTCACTTCCTCTTTCACCCCTCTTTCCCTCTCTTTTCTTCACTGAAACACTAAAAGTGAACTAAGGTTGGCCCATTAGCCATTTATAGCAATGCATTGTGCATATCCCAATGAACTGGCTACAGTTTTACACACATTTTAGATGCTGCTAACTTTGATTCAGTAATACTAATGTAAGTTTTTGCTTCCCCAGATCAGGCATGAAGGAGACCCTCCTCTTCCAGGGTCTCTAGCATTGGCCATTGTGCTTTCACTGCATAGAGAGAAAGCATGTGGGCGTAGACTCCTCGCAGCGCAGGGAGTGCCAGAACATCAAAGTTACTCATTCCAGAACATGTTTTGACTGAAGCTTAATTCACTCTCTAAAGGAATTTAAAATAGATTCTTTACCTATAACGTGTATTTGACAACACATTGAATTTTAATGTGAACCTGTGCAATGTAGACACAACTAAATCTGGAAGCGTATTAATGTCACTGATAGCACATTTTATTTATAGGATTTACCATCTCCCCAGCTCACAGTCAGAAGCCCATACACAGTAATTAAGCCATTATAAAGACACAATAGGATGTAGCATAATAGAACCATCCCGCTGTCAAGGCGCACGGAGTCTGAAAATAGGGGAACACAAAGGAACACAATGCTTCCAATTTAGTCCTGCTGTGGAAATGTCACAAATCAGTACCCTCCAAAGGATAAGTTGGGGAGAAAAGTAATTTTCACAGACAACTGGGCATGAGACTTAATTTTTAAAAAAATAGCAAACCAACCGGCAAACCAATCAATCAATCAATCAATCAACCAACATCAATCTTGAGTGAGAAGCAATAAATACAAGGTACAGCTTTTGTACTAACGGGGCTTACAATTGTACCAGGAAACAGGATTAGAACAAAAGTACAGTACAACAACAGTACAAGGGATATTATAAGAAAAGTGAGATTAAGCAAATAATACAGAAAACATGTGCTTTAAAAGCAAAGGAAGGCCAAGCTATTGTGCTCCAGGGACACAAGAAATGTCTTGCTTTAAAGAAGTAGGATTTAAACTGGGCCTAAAAGGAAATGAAAAATTTGAAAAGCAAGAGAGAGAATGTGGTATTAGAGTAAAAAGTGAGGAAGGCAGACATGTAAGAAAATATTTACATGCAAATATTTGGTGTAATGGCTTCCACAATAAAACATTAGACATTCAATTACTAATATATTGTTTTCTTTTTCTATGGCAAGTTTTTGATAATATGTACTTAAAAAATATAAAGTTACATAATAGTGTTTAAAATTTTTAATCCTTAAAAGAAATTTATATGTGTCAGAAAAGAAAGCCTGAAAGGAAATACATCAACTGTTTTAATAATTCTTAATGGTTGTTAAGAATATGGTAATTTATCCTCTCTTTGCAATTTTCTGTTTTCTTAATTCCAATGTAAACAATAAGACTTATACAATGAAGCAAAAACAAAAGAAGGCAAAAAACTTAAACACATGTTTTCATGGCATCTGTGTACAAAGTTTTGTGTACTAACATTATTTCATCTATATATTAATGGGAAGAGTGCATTAAAAGAATTTTTCTACGCTACCTGCTATGGACTCAATCGTGTTCTTGAGAAATTCGTAGGTTGAAGTCTTAACCACTAACGTAGCTTTGTTCTGAGCCTTTGAAGAACTAATTAAGGTTCAATAGTCCCTGGAGTGGACTCTTAATCCAGTAGGACCAGTGGCCTTATAAGAAGAGAAAGAGATAGAGATGCAACCGTAGGCATTGAGAGAGCCCTCAGGAAAAACCAAACCTGCCAACATTTGATCTTGGATGTTCAGCCTCCAGTATGCCGAGAAAAGGAGTTTCTTTAGTTACGTCACTCCATTTGTGGTACTTTAATTTAGTAGCACTAGCAGACAAAGATAGTGTCTTCATAGAACTTACAACATGTGGGAAAAATTTACTCATAAACTTTTAAAATATAAAGTTAACAGAAGATAACTCGTGATGTTTACCCACCAGAAGCAGTTCTCCATACCATTTATGTGTCCTATTCCTGTCTTCCTTTTCCTGAGCACCACCAGAAGACTTGCCTTGCAGTGAAGATTGCAGGAGCTTCAGGATGTTCCAGATACACAGAGGACGGCTGCTGTAGGGACAGTGGACAGAAGACCGTTCTACCTGTGGCTACTGCTGATCACCCGAAGAGACAGTGCAGGAGGATCCCATCTGTTTCTCTTCCTGGCTGTGTGTTCTGCCCGGATGTTCCTTGATGGAAGGAGCTATTCTTTCAGCTTCCAGGTCTGCCGCGGCTGACAGCTCTGTCCTGTGAGCCCTGAGAACTGCCTTCTACCGAGGACAGCTGCTCCACTGAGGGCGTCCTCATAGCCGGGGGAATCCTCCATCCTCTGACTGATCAGTGGACGTATAAAAAGATCTACTCTGTGTCCTAACCAAGGTGGTTTCTGATAGGTCAGACAAGCACCAGATCTCCCTGTGCAGGAACTGAGACCTATGCTGAATCCACAATGTTTTTTGCAAGGACAAGTTCTGTTTCTTTTTCTTCTCCCACAGGTATTAATCTTGAGATGGCACCTGGATAAATTTCCTATTGATAATCTCTGTTCAGAGTTTCTTGGGATCCAATCTACAGAAATTTTCAATTTACCTGTACCACCTATTTCTGGCAAAAGCAAAGCAAAGCAAAGCAAAACAAACCTATGTAATCTCAAGGCAATTATCTACCCACCAAAGATCAGTTAACCTTTAAATAAAGCTCCTGTATGTCATTTTGAGACTTAAAGTTAAAATGGGAAAGTTTTAAAAATCTAATTTGAAAGTGTTCTTGATCCCTGAGATGAAATAATGAAGATTGTTTAGCTCTATTTCTCTTTCCCACCAGGTAGCTTTATCCTAATCCAGACACAGGAGTTTGAAACAGGAGCCTAAACAGGCCTCACTTGCTCCTAAGCAGTTGTTCTGTGTTAGGATCTTATGGTATAAAATATCAGATGTGCAGAGCACTTTCGAAATGATCTGATTCCAGAATGACTGAGAGATTTTACAAGGTATTATGACTTGGATAATTAGTAGTGGCTGTTCAAGAGCTGCCATGTTGAGGACTTAATGGAAAGTATCCTGTGGTTGGCTATGGGTGTCAGGCAGAGGGGCTGATGACTGTCACCTCATTAGTGTCCTTGATAACATCACTTACTCGTCACTGGAGATGAAACTGACCCACAGTGAGATTTATTCAAAGTCCTATGGCCAGTTACAGGAGTTTCAACCATAGCTAACATGTCCCAAGTAACAGTCCAGACTCCTCCATCCCACAGATGCAATCATTTTTCTCTGTTGCAAACCCTTCTCTGTCCAGCCACCCTGGTTACCCGAGCACATGAGTCTTGAATCAGAGCTCACATCCCTCCTCCTTCCTGACTCTCCTGTGTTGCTAGATGTGAACATGATTCCCTGGGTCAAATTCTTATAGTTCCTTATGAATACTCTGTTTCCTTTGTGTTTTTTATGGTTAAGCCCCCAAATGTTATAGCACATGCGGATGGGCAAATTTGGTACCAGTTTAACCTGCTGCCTGCAACCTGCTTCTTCTGTCATTCATTACTCATTGAAAATATTTAAGGCACTTAGCATTGAAATTCCTACCTCAAAGATACCTTTGAGCAGTTACTTAAATGTGTAAAAAGGCCCATCCTGCCTTGTAGTGGACATCATTTCTCTTTTTATTTCTGCTGATGACATCCTGTCCGTTGCCAGGTACCCCTTCCTCCCATTTCTACATGGTTCTGGTGGAGCTGTCGATCAGATCAGCCCGTATCAGTCCATGACAGCCCATTCCCTCGCCACACAGGTGCAAATGTGACCAAACCCTGCCCGTGGTCATCTACATAATTCCTGCTCATGAGGATGTTCTAGCCCCAGAACCTGTGAGCACATATTGTATATATTCGTGTCAATTTACATATAAATAAGACATTTACACACAGGACCATTGTATGACAAAAGAGACTTTGCTGATGGAATTAGAATGGAGACTGTCCAAAGGGGGCTTTATCTTGGGTTGTCTGCATGGGCCCAGCATAGGAATATGGCTGTTAAAAGTAAAAGAGGAGGCAGAGTGGTCAAAGAAACCAGATTACAGAAAAGAAAAACAGGGTATACTTAAATCATGAGAAAGACTTTGACTCACAACTGTTGGCTTTGAAGATGGAGAAAAAGGCAGCAAACCACAGAATGTGGGTGCCTCTGGAAGCTGGGAATGGCCCATAGGTGACAACCAGCAAGAAAATAGGGACCTCCATCTGATATGCACAAAGAACTGAATTCTGTCAACAGGCTGAGAGAAAAACTCAACAGAGCCTACAGCCTTCTAACCTCTGGATTTTAGTTTGGTGAAACCTCCAAGTATATTTGACCTTTAGAATCGTAAGATAAGAAGTGTGCTGCTTTAAGCCACCATCTGTAGGATGATTCATCAGAGTAGCAATAGAAATGAAGCTGCTGTCACCTCTCCTGGTGAGAGTGACTGGCTCAGGAATGGGTGTGTGACTGCAGCAGAACCAGCCAGAGTCCTTTTCCTGAGGAAGAGATGCCTTTTGATGGAGCACTGTAAGGGTGTGCGGCCCAGGGCAGCTGGAGACAGCACTGCCAAATGGAGAAATCAGTGAAGCAAATCACAGCAGGTCCTAAAAGCGTTCTCCAGTGTTGTGCTAAAGGCTGTTCCCACCCATCTCTCCCCTTACCGATGACCTGATCTAATTAACCTCTTTCATTCAAAATCACAGTTGGTGCTCTGCTACTTGACCAATCCCATTTAATGTCAGCCTCAGAGCACCAAGCCTTGGCTTCTATGTTTAAATCACTTCTTGGGTTGAGACACCTTTTCCACAAAGAAACTGATACATGTCGATGACCCTGGGAAGGGGGGTATTAGCAAAAGCTAGTGTACCAGATAATCTGGATGCCACTGAGTGATGACAGGGCCCAAAGGAAGTGTTACACACGGCTAGGGGGTTCAGATGGAAGAGGGGGTGGGAAAAGATCTGGGTCATGGAGGAAACAGACCAGGAAGTGGGGGTGGAGAGCAGGATGTGGGGTGAATAGGTGAGTGCAGTGGAATTAAACCATGTCAACCCTAGACACGGAGAGGGAAGGGGCTGTAACGGAGGACAGGGGAGATGGAACCTTTCCATGCTACTGACCGCCTCTCCACTCATGCAACATTCTTAGCCATCCATGGCCCATGCGACAATATATTCTAGTCAGTTCCAGTTGCAGGTGATCAGCTGCAGACTGAAACTTGGGAGAGGGGGCACCTGTCCTGACTGTGCCGCTGGGGCTTCCAGTGCTGTCCCCATGGAGTTCCTCATCTCTCCCCTGCATTAAGCAGCCCGTACAGCGTTCCAAAGCACATGGACAACATGCCCACAGCTCTCTGGAATGTCACAAGGTAGAAAAGGAGAGGCACAGTGAAGCGACACTGAACAGTTTCCTTGTGCTCACTGCTCATTGTTGGGATTTGAAGTTCTGCCAAGTGTTCATACTTCTCGGCTGTCAGCAGTTTAGTTTGAGACAATAGAGAAACCAGGCCCTTTGGCCTGTGCCTAAAACTTTAGCAGGGAAAAGAACAGTGTCAGAAGTTGAACTCAAATAGTCCCTTTACCTTATTTGCCCCGACCCGGGGTTGCACTGCGTTAGCAAGGAATCTAGAACACAGGGCTTGGGAACGCTGTGTTTATGCGCTGAGGCTCGGGCTTACACATTCTCTGAGTCACAGTCTCTGGAGCTGGTGATTTAGGAGGGATGTGGGAGAGAAGCACTTTGCCAACTCGAGAACCCCTTCTTGAATGCAGCATTTGAAGCAAATGTGAAACACTCAGATCTTTCAGCTTTGAAAGTTTATTTTTGTTTTTGGAAAATATCTGGGTCTTCCCCCACCCCTTTCTTGTATGATGGGAAATAAAAGACTAAGGGTAAAGATCACAGGTTTACTTGGATGTGAAATCACTGTTGGACAAATGTTTTTTGCTGAGTTAAGTGTCAAACAAAGGTCTGCAATTTACAGGATAAATTTTCCTGAAATTACTCAAGGGGTGGGTAATTGAGAGCAAACTGCTCCAGCTGTTTAGCTGTGGCAGTGCAGCCCCTTCTGGGAACTTGGTTACCCCCTCCCCAGCCGGGGCTCCCGGGGAAGGTTGTTTATCTCGAGCACCAGAGTCTCATTCAACTGCTCATAACTGCAGTTGCTGGTGTTGCTGAGATGCCCCGATTTTGGTGAACCCCTGAGTGAAGCTTGTATTCGTTTGCAAGATCAGCAAGTGTGAGTTTTTACAGTGTTCTTTGATTATTTTTGTGTGACTCTCAGGGAAACTTGTGAAGAATTTGAGGCTTACATGGCTTAGAGAAGAGGGAGGCTGACTCCTCCCTATTTAGCAAAGGCCATGGGCAGCTCCTCTGTGCATAAGGGGCTGCAGCTTCACTCCAGAGCAGGGAGCTCGCTGGCTTTGCCTATTTCTATCTGTGGAGGTTTGGACCCACGGCTGCCTGACTGCTTCTTTCTCTCGATGGTTTGAAACAGCAGCTTTTTTCACGAGTCTCAGCCAGAAGCCCAGAAAAGGCCACGAAATATTACTTCAGCACAAAAAATGTTTTTTTTCACATAGTGGGGGTAGTATGAGCTCCCTGGAGGAGCTCGCTGAAGCTTTGATGCCTCCACTTCTTGGTTCAACAGTATCCCACACCTCCTGGCATGGAAAGGGGGTGATTCCAGGCCATGGCACGAGACTCGCCCGCACAGGGCCCAGTGGCACAGGCTGCCCTGCTGTTCCCTGCTGCATGATCTTTGCTGTGAGAGTAAGAGTCAGGCTCACTGTGGGTCCAAAGGAAGGGGAGTTTTCTATTCCTGGTGTTCTGAAGTGGAAACGCCATGGGGAAGTTCCATTCCTCTGATATTAGTTGTCTGTGAAGAGGCAAAAGCTCCCCAGTGGATAATCTTTCCCTAGCCTCTCCCCACTGAAGTGGAAATGATGTCTGAGAGTGGATGAGCTAGTCAATGGATTCCTTCTTTGAACTTCTCTGACTGAGAAGTGGTTCTGAGACTTTGAAAATCTTCAAAGATCTCAGCCCGTGAAATCAATAGTTCTTTTTTTTTTTTTTTTAAAGGTGCCAGAGTTAAGGCAAGAATTCTGCTCAGGAAGGAGTAGAAAGGTGCTCTTAGTTGAGCACCCAGGCACTAAGAAGGTGAATGAGATAGGAAAGCCTCAGTCTTTGCTTTAAGGAAGTGTCTAGGAATGAATGAACAAGCAAGGTCGCCCTTGTACAGAAAGCTGCTGGGGTCTGGCTGGGGAGAGAAGGCAGGGAAGAAGGGACAATGGCAGGGAAGAAGGCAGGGAAGAAGCGATGTCCCGTGCTTGTGATTATCTTGACTGATATTTATGAAACAATGATAACAATAACACTAAAGACATATCACATGTATTAAGCATTCCCTAGGAATTAGGTATAATGAGACCATGTGAAACAGTGGGGCGCATCTCATTTAACCCCTATAAATTCTATGAGATTAGTAGAATTAGTCACATTCATTTCCAGATGAGGAAAACAGAACCTCTGAGAGATCTGGTAGCTTATCCAGGACTCTTCAACTGTTTGGTAGAAGAATCAGGAGATAAAATCCCATGTCTATCTGGCTCCAACAGTTTTCCTGTGAATCGTCTTTTTTTTTTTTCTCTGATGATTTAATTCAGGGTTTTGTTTGTTACTAAGACCTGAAGCGAAGTCTTAGAGCTCCGGGTGCTCCAGAGTCTGTCAGGACCCAGGAACTCACCCTGTGCTGCTCACTTGCAGAACCTGGGCTCAGGGCAGGAGGAAGCATCATCAGCTCCCGGCTGCGGAGCTCGGCTCTGCCGTGAGACCTATGCAGTGAGTGTTTCTCTCCCAGCCCAGCCCAGCCCAGCCCAGCCGTTCCCTTTATCCATCTGCCTGACTGACTTTTAAATGGAGAAAGGAAACAAAACTGAGAAAAGAGGAAAACTGTTCTTTCAAGAGAAAGAAATGCATCGGCCTTGGGGCAGTGGAGCCTGAGAAGGAAAGCGAGGGCCGGGGCCTGTGTGTCTCACCCCCCGGGAGAAGAGCCGGAGGAGCTGGAAGCCATTCAGAGGGCCCCACGTGTGCCCATGAGGAGCGGAAGCCCAGGCCTCATCTCTGTGAAGGGGAAATGTGTGTTGTCAGCCCCTAAGCAGGATGCCAGCCAAGCCTGCCGCACCCGGGGGGCAAACAGTTGGATAAAACACACACTGACGAGATGTCACTGCGCTGCAGCCACGGTTACTCGGAGCAGAGCAATCGTGGTTTGCAGCACTGGGTCTCCAAAGGATCCCCAAACCCTGAGAATCTCTTTCCTTACTTGGGGATGCGCGAGAAGCGCTTGCTTCCTGGCAGCAATTTCCAGCGAAACCATTTTGTGTGTTAAAACTGCAAGAGACCCATTCACTAGCCAGTCCACTGCTACAAGCAGTGGGTGATAGGTCCTGGAGGGCCATTCTGTGTTACCTCCTAAACGTTCTACCACCTCCAAATAGGCACCAATCCTTTAACTCACAGGCCTCAGGGGTCACTTACCTAAACCAGGCATCTATAGTTTTAGATCTCAGTAGCACATTCCTCCCTCTTTTTACCTGCCTTTTAAAAACAATTTAACAATTTGGTAAGAAACCCTTCTAAAACACAGTCCATACTCCCTTGACCTCTTCTCAGCTAAGTTTGCAGATCATGTCACCTTGTATTGCAGTGCACTTTCCTGCCAGGGGCACTGGCACTGTGGTTGTGAGCCTGTGGGCGTGAAGTGACATGGCCCGCTCTGCAGTCCTGCTGCCACCCTGTCCTTGGCCCAGTGTGGCTTTCTTTCCGGCCCACTTTTATTTTCATTTCCTTTCCCCCCTGTCACTTCAGTGTGTCCCACAGGGAACGTAGGTGTCATCTTGTAGAGACACAGAGCTGCCGTGCACTGAGTGGCAGATACCCGAGGGCTGCTCTCCTGTCACCCTGCTCAGTCTTCACCACAGAGCTAGCACATCCGTCTCAGTTACTTTTCTCATAGCTGAGACAAAATACCTGACACACAAAGTCAAAGGAGGAAGAATGCATTGTAGCTCACAGTTTCTAGAGGTTTCAGTTGGTAGCTGCTGGCTGCAAAGCAGGGTGGCATGGCAGAGGGGCATTAAAGAACAGTCCATGCCAAAGCAGGGCAAGTAGCGATACCAAGCAGCAAGCAACGCGCAGCACCCACAGCAGCCCTCTTTCTGTGCCTTCTTGTCTATCCTGGGACACCTGAATCCTTGCATCTCACCATGAATCAATCCTAGCAGCACATCCTTCTTCTCAGCATCGCCTCTGAAAAGCTCTATCTATGACCGCATGAGGCTCTGGGGGGACATCTAGATACAACTCACAGCAGCATCTTATTGTTTCCCGCAAATGCATGCAGCTCTTCCTCTCTGTGCTCACTGCTCCTGAGTGTGCAGCTGGAATCCAAACCTGCATCTGTGCAGTCCCGGGGCCGTCTCCTTAGGTGCGGGAGATGTTGCTTGTCTTAGCAGGGCCTGTGAAAGAGGACTGCTCTGGGCCTTCCTGTCGACAAATTAGGTTATAAACACTCATTTGTGCTGCTTCTCTGATGGTCTCACTGTAGTGGCAGTAATCAGAAGGGCACTTCTGAGGGTGGCACTGAACTCCTGCATCGTTGTTGGTGATGAGCACAAGCTCCAGAGACTCAGGGAGCTGAGGCTGGGCCTCTCACTTCCAAGCACTGGCTCAGTGGCTTTGGCATGAGTTTAGGACTAGATCATTGTGCTGCAAGGAGCAAATGCATCCTGACTTATAAATAATGACAACAGCAGCAACGGTAGTGCTACTAATAACAATAATAATGAATGGCAGCTTACACCATGCCAAACGCTGCTCTACGCACTTATACACATCTAACTCCCACAGCCTTGCACAGCCCCTCTCAGGTAGACGCTATGATATTTTCCCCCTCTGTCGCTGGAGGAAACACATAGCGAAGTCAGGCAGCCTGCCTGAGGACTCAGGTCTAGGAAGTGGTAGAACTGCAGTCCAGACCCAAGCTGTTCACGTTAGTGCTTGGGACACCTGCACTGGTGCCCTCAGCCAGGCAGGATGGGTTCCTCCTCCCTCCTGGCCCTCACCCTTCTGCTTGTCTGCCTCACTGAGGGCTGGCGACTGCCTTCTCCTGCCTCCTGTTCTCTCCCCTCCCCTTCTCTCCTTCTCATCCTCTCTTCTGCTTCTGGCTCACCTTCCAGGCCCCAGAAGGCCACTGCCTCTGCAGCCTGAGTTGCTCCAAGGCTGCCTCCAGGTGACAGAGCCCTGCTGCCTCCCTGCCGGTGTGTGTCTTGTCCCCTGGCACATGGGCCTTCACCCTGTGACCACATCTGCTCCTGATCTCACAGTCTGCTGCGAGGCATGAGTTACTACCTTGCCACCAATTAAGCCCATGTATCATAATTGTACTTTTCTTCTGTTGAAAGCTAAATGATGAAGCTAATAGGGTTCATGCTGAGAACAGATGTTGCTACTTCTGCCCAGATGCTGTACATGGCAAGGACTCACTGGTGCTTCGTATCAGCGAGCTGCTTTTGTACTTCCCTTTGAAATGTTTCTGGTTGAAGGGTTCTTGGGAAGATCTGAAAAATCACACTGTCCTTACATCAAGATCTGGGCGCTGTTCTCAGGGAGGGTGTGAAGCTGCCATCCTTGGCGCTTTATAATCCATCTGCTTTGTGAGGACAGAATTTCCTCCCTTTTTGAAAACTGCCTTTGTTTGCATTTTATCGTTAAGCATTCAAATTTTTGTTTTTCTGTTTGTTTCTATCTCAAGCTAGTGTGGCAGCTAACAATTCTATTTTCTGCTTTATTCCCTCAGCTCTCTTGACTTGTAATTTGTGGAAGATGCCCCTTCCATTAGAGTTTTAAGACTATGAACATATTATATCATTCATTCATTCATTCATTGAATACCTTCTGTGAGTAGGGTTTCCAATTTCAGGGAGCCTATGTTTTGGCCAAGGGAGACAGATAATGAATAACTACCCGGCTTCAGATTGACAGACTTACAAAAAATAATAATAAAACAACAAGATGATAGAAGAGAAACTAGGAAAGTTATTTTTTACAAGTCAAGGAAAGTCTTTGTAGAGATAAAAGTTAAAATGGATGAGGGAACAGTGTTCTTGAAAGAGAGATTGGCAAGTGCAAAGGTCCTGAGGCAGGAAGAGTAGGTAAGACAGAGGCTCATTGTAAAGTCCACTGAGATTGAAAATGCTAAACATGGTAAAGGGATGTAAAATGCAATCAGAGGTAGGCAAGAACAATGTCTTGCTAAACTCTCAGGCTTCCTTCCCTCTCCACAAATAATTTTTTAAAAACGCAGTCAGCAAAGGATCATCAAACTAAAGACTTTCCTCAGGAATTGTTTTTGAGTTTTAATAACCTTTCTGTACCACAGGATAGCAGTTTCTTCCTGTTTCCCCTTCACCAGCCGTCTTTGGGTATACTTTGTCCTATGGGATATAATGGAGAAGGAGGACAACCTAGACTGTCCCACATGGGCCATAGGTGGATTTCTTCCAAACTGTGGCTAAAGTGGACCACAGCCACAGCTGACATTTCAAAGCGTCACACAAAGGCATCAAACTGTGCACACAAGGCATTGTCTTGAGGCAGAGATTGAATTGTTCAGCTTTACTCTGTTGTAACATAAGTACAGTTTCAAAAGAAGTATGTGTTTAATGGAGCTTTCTGAAGTCAGGGGGGTGCCTCCCGATCTGGAATGACCCTCCTAACTCCCTCTGCTCGGACAAAGTTGGTCCTCATTTGTCCTGCTCAGACTGGGCAGAACCAGTAATTTCATCATGGGCAGCATTACCTGGGAAGCCCTTGGACCAGCCAGCATGGGCCGACTCACAGCATAGGGTGGTGTCATCTCATGGAGCCCTGGCCTTTCTGGAACGTGCCCCGCCTCCCAGCCTCTGGTCACAGACCCCGCTTGGCTGATACAATGGAGCCAAACCATCTCCAAAGATGAGAGACACTGTTATTTTAGTTATCTATCCAATCGCATGCATGAAGAAAGTAAATCTAAATGCAAACTAGAGCTCAATGTGCCCTAGGAATAATCAACTGGTCTTCTATACCCACAGGTTTCGTAACTATAGATGTTATCAACCTCAGATAGAAAAATATTCCAAAAACATTATGTCTTTATTGAACATAAATGTTTTCTTCTCATTATTCCCTGAATGCTACAGTGTAACAATTATTCCATAACATTACACTGTACTACAAAAAAGTACTCTGTAGACGATTTAAAGTATATGGGTGATATATGTAAGTTATAGGCAAATACTACAACATTTTACATAGAGAAACTGATTATCTGAGGATTTTGGTATCTGCAGGGGACCCTGGAACCCATGCCCCCCCAGACACCAAGGGACAACGATATGGGACTTGCTTTTGTCACTCTGGAAGGCAGAACTACACTAAAAATAGTGATGGTATATGAACATACGACATCGAGTGAATCCTATAACCGAGACTAGCTGTGCTCTGTAAGTTGTTTCCTAAGCACCTCCCCGCGGCCCTCTAAAGTCAGTTCTAAATGTATCTTCCTTCCAGCCCTAAGACAAGAATAGGCCGAGGTACCAAGAAGTTATGCTCTTGCCCTTTGTCACGCAGCCAGCAATATAGAGAATTAGGACCAGAAATGTTCTCTCTCTCTCTCTCTCTCTCTCTCTCTCTCTCTCTCTCTCTCTCTCTCAGAAAGCTATGTGGTCAATCTCTGCACACTGTCACTTTGTGGAAAGGAAGAACATTCTCAAACAATGTAAGGAAGAGTGAGTTCTTTGTCCCTGGAGATGGTTAAGCTGAGACATGGCCCTAAGGAGGCATAGGGAATTCTCATACTGGCCGTAGGGCAGAGATGTGGTCCCATGATTTCTGGATCTTCTTGTAACTGTGAGATGCTGTGATTATTGAGGAACTACGGAGTCAGGGGCAGCTCCTTCCAGTGAGACAGAGAGGATGAGCCAGAGATAGCACAGACTCATCTGTTCAGATCTGTTTGGTATCAGCAAGGTGTCCCAAAGAGAGCTGCCATGGGTGTTTTCTACTCTGTTTCACAAACTCCAAACCTATAGAAAGTCAACCTAGAAAGCCTGCACAACTGGATTCAGAGGATGGGTTATTGAGAATTTATTTTGTATTGGCAAACAATATCCAGCTTGAGTACTGCAATTATTAGGTAAGGTTTTTTTCTGAATGAAGTACTCTGTCAGCCAGGCACGGTTATCGGAACCCGTAATCTCAGCACTCTGGGAAGCTGAGGAAGACGGCTAGAAAGTTCTAATTAAGAGTAGGCAGCTAGTGAGTTAGCAAGACTCTGTTTCAATAAGAAAAAATGGCAAAAGGACTGGATATATAGCTCAGTATAAAGGCCTTGGCTTGAATCTCCGGAATAGGGAAAAAAGAGAAGTACTTCTTTGTAACTGTTAGAAACTATTCCAAGCTTATAAACATACTGTTTGAGTTCTCCATTCCTGAATGGAATGATCTAGGTGGGAAAATGATAAGAAGGAAATTGGTACAAATAGAAAATTGTTCTAGGTAAAAAATACACCAACACCACATAATCCTGGTCTCTCAGACCTGCCCTTTAGAAGAGGATTCTTTTGGGTCAGGAGGAAGGAAGATCTTTGCCTACATTTGGTAGCATAAAAGCAATAATATCTATTATTTTGAAACTTTGGAAACTGCCATTTTTATAGGTCCAAAGAATAAAATATGGTAACAAGAAAAATAGCAATAATATCAATAATGGAGCAAGAAGTGGAACACTGAATTTATTCACTAGGACTGAGATCTGCAAAGAAGTATAATGCATTTTCATTCTCTTTCAAAACCTCATTTCTCACTTAGTAGCGAAAAGGAGAAAGGAGAAAGAAGAAAGAAGGCCATACAGAAATTTCCCAATGAAACATAACCCTGTCTCCCAGGTTTCAAATAAATGCCTTTCAGGTTAACTTCATCTATTTTGAGAAACTAGTTGGCTTTGGTGATGTCTTCTGATTTTCCCTCTCCCTTGATCTGATCATGTCTGAATATAAGGGCAGGTTTGTGTAGCATCATGGCGGTAAAGGATTCTTTAAGAGTAGTTAACTTTCCAATCAGCCTAGGAGATACCATAGGATTTTTTTCAGAAACCATATCCTTGATGTCTACCAGGGGCAAGACGTGGTGCCAAGTATTCTACAGGTATTCCTTGATTCTTCCTAAAAACTTAAACAAGGAGCTTATTTTGCAGATATTCAACTCAGAGTGATTGACCTCAGCATTGCATACAATGATTAGCTTGAAGAACAGGGGCTTTGACCCAGACCCATCAGACCATAAAATGTGAGGACTTCCCTTTAGCCACAATCACCACATGGTTAAACTGTTACTAACACACCTACCACCAGTGTGTCATACTACAATTCTTATGAGACTGCCTTAAATTTTTGTGTTTCGAAGAACATAACTCCAAGAGAAAGAAAAATCTTGACTTTTTGGAATTCATGTGAATATTTCAACACATAAGTTCTTACACTTCAGTCTTATTGTCATTTACCTAACCCGGGGCTTATTTCCTCTCCTCCATTCTGGAAGACTACTCTGTGAGAACCCTTCGTCAATCATCGGGGTGATGCCCGACAGTCGCCGAGGGAGGCTCCCGCATCCTGCCTGCTCTGCAGAGCCTGGCATCCTGTTGAGTCCTGCCTCTGTGGTTGGTGTTGACTCAGTGGCCACCTGGCTAGGAGAAGCCAGGGGAAGCAGACACATCTGGCAAGCAGAATTGGAGGGCACTATTTTCAGTTTAAAGGGTGGCAAATTCCACACTCAGGAGGTAGGTGGGAAGCGCTCCAGACTAGACATGTACTGGTAGCTCCCACATAGCAGCCGATGGTCTGTAGGAGCTGAGCACGGAAGAGGACTGTTTGTCACACGTTGGGGGCCTGGCGTGGACGCCCTGCCAGGCAATGAGGGTTATCCCTGTGCCCATCAAAGGCAGTGACTAAGACATGAGCTCAGCTCTTGCATCTCACTAGGCCAGCCTGTCTGTGCTGTGAGTGAAACCTAGGGAGCAGGGCCTGGCTGGCTTCACTTGCGTGCACCTGTTCAAACAGGTGCCATGACTCCTCCAGGCACCTGAGAGGCCCTGTGGGACTTGCCCTGGGGACCCACACCTGGGTCCCACCTGTGCTGTGTGGGTGCAGAGCAGGGTTGACATTTGAGCTGAAGAGTGAGCAAGAGTAAGCAAGTGAGCAGGAATGACCAGGTAAAAAGTGGGAGCAGCGATGTCAGGAGAAGGAAAAGCAAAGGCACACTTGACAGCAGGATGTGCATGGGATGTTGGTGCCATTGCTCTTGTGTGCTCTGGAGATAGTGTTTCCTAAGGCCAAGTGCGACTGTGAACATTATCACGAGGACAAATGTCTTCTTGGCTGTTTCCCACCTTCCTGCGCGGATTGCCCTCTCACCTGCACGAGGTGAGAAAGGAGAGTGGGACAACAGCCCAATCCTGGAGAGCAAGGCAAAGAATTGGGATATTATTCTAGGAACATATTCTGCTAAGCCATTTTATATGGAATCAACATTAGTTAGGGTAGTGTAATTTGGATATCGAATGTTCACCCAAGGCCATGTGCAGAAGGCTTGGCCCACAGCCCCTGATACTATTGAAAGATGGTGGAATCTCTGGGAGTCAGGACCTAGTGGAAGGAAGTCAGGTCATGGGGAACACACCCTTGGAGAGGACAGAAAGCCTTTGCCCTCCCCTTTCTCTCTCTTTGCTTCCTGGCCACCCTGAGCTCCTCTGCCCCAAACTCCTCCCATGATGGTCTGTGGTGCCATAGGCCCTAAGTAGTGGAGCCAATCAGTCATGGACTGACACCTCCAAAAGGATGAGCCTAATTAAACCTTTTCTTTTTGTAACTTGATCTCCTCAGGTGTTTTTTTCACAGTGACAGAAAGCTAGCTGGCACGAGTGGATGAATTAAATCATGATTGTGTGTAAAAGTCTAACGAATGTACTGGTAGGATGGAGGCTTCAGAGAGGGCAAGAGAGCCTGTGCTTCTTGAAGTGTTCTGGAGGCTATGAAGACAGGGCTGATTTTATTTTAAAGTTGCTCATCAAACCAAACCCACAGAACCACCTGGAGGGTAGAAACTGCTATCAACACTTCAACCAGACTCATACTCTCTCTGGAGAACTGTGAGATTTCAGTGGGAGCTCTGTGTATCTCTCCTGTTACTTGGATAAAGTACAACCATTTCATTCAAATTTTATTGAAGAAATAAATTTTAACAGTTAAGAAGCTGTCCTTAGCAACCTCAGTGTAGGTTTGTTTTGTATAAAAGCTCATTTACTGGAAACAACCCTGATAAAATTGTACTGCCACATCTATTCATTGTTATACAGATGTTGGGGTAAAGTTTTTCTTGTCATCTCGGTTGAATTAGATCTTTTCCAGAAAAGACCCAAGTCCACAAGATGACCTATTTGTTTAATAAATTATTATTTGTAAATTTTTTACCTGTATAAATCAAAATTTTTGTTAATTTGATGTAATAAAAAAATAAAGTGGATTCATATAACATAACAACTGTTCTCTTAGTATAAGTAGCAAGGGCTTAAAATAGTCAAGCAATCACATTGTCTCTATTAATTTATTTTTGTGTATCATTCATACTGGCTCTTTGAGTAATCATTATCACAGATAAAAAGGAGAGGGAATCTAACCCAAAATGGAGAAAATGATAACGATGACAGGAATAGAGAAGTCACAGGAACATTGGAAGCGTGCTGTTATAGGTCCTCTCCAGCCTCAAGGCATTATTATCTGCACACCTGCTTTCGATTTCATGATTTCAACAACTTACGTATATGTATATAAGAATATGTAACATATTTACATATACATCTGTCTCTATTATATACAAAGTAGTTGTTCCTCATTATCTGTGAGGAATTGGTTCCAGGATCCCTTTGGATATTTAAATCCAAGGATGTTCAAGTCCTTCGTATAAAATGATAGCATTTGCATAGAACTTGAGCACGTCCTCCCTCAGACTTAGTAATGTCTATATTTCTTGTTATATCTAATGCAGTGTAAATACTATGATTTTTTAATATTTGCAATTCACAGTTGGTCGAATCTGTGGTGGATGCAGAACTCATGGATGCAGATGCCCAACTTTATATTTAAAAGTGTATTTAAAAACTGCATCATAAACATTCAATCATGTAGGCCGTTGACAGATGTTTGAGCATCTGAAACGGGCCAGCCACTATTCCAGGCAGCAGCATTACTGCTGTGAACGAAACAGACAAATCTTCGTGTAGGTGGAGTTTCCATGTCTGTGTGAAGAGATGTGTAATAAAGAAGATACATAAATAAAATATGTTGGCTATTAGATAATGATACATAAAGAAGAAAGTAAAGTGGAGAAGGGAGGTAGATGGTGATTGTGACTTAGATAATGACCAGAGAAGCTGAAATTTGGCTAAAGTTCTGAGAAAAGAGGGAGTGGGCCCTGTAGGCAGGAGACGTAGCAAGCGGTGAACAGGAGGAGGAATATAATTATATCCAAGTATTCAGAATATGAAGTACAGAAGCAGAGACCACAGACAGTGGACATTCTTGACCCAGGTGGCCCAGGTGCACCCAATCTCAAGCCAGATCCCCCTCTCCCATAGGTGAGGCGGTGTGACAGGTTAATGAGCCTTTTTTATAGGCCACCTTCAAAAAATTATTAAATAAACCAAACATCAGTAAATATATTGCCTAATGGCTTTTTTTCAGTTTTACATTATTGCACACAATTCTGCACGCATAAGAACATATTCCATTGATTTCATTTCATTGGTTCTATAGTATCTGTGAAATGGAAGTAATGTATTTGGCTTAACTGGTCTTCTATTTTTGACTTTCCAGTTGTTTCTCACAATGTTAAAAATTGTTGCATTAAATATGTCTTTGTACATATCTGTGGGCAGGTGAATGTATCTCTGGGGTATATTCCTTATCTAAAACTTTCACAAGAAATTGTTTTCCCCAATTAGAAGCTTTTTAATAAGTTTCATTATGTTTTGGTGACTGCTGTTTTTCTGAAGGCATAAAATCATCTCATAAAGGATTAGGAGAAAGCTCCTCCAGGCTTCTCTGTTTCCCTGCCTTTTGCCATGTGTCTAAGTAAATGAATACACTTAAAAATCATTTTCCTGCTAACAACTGCTTTTGGCATAATGAAAAGCTGAACAGAATGGAGGCAGTCAGTGAGTTTTGCTCTCAATTGTATCATTTGGTGAACTTTTCCTCTATGATAGTTATGTTTTTGCAAGATCCAGTGAACTTTCCAGAGGCCACCTCTTCCCAGTCATGACAGGACACAGCACAACCATGACACATGGCTGCCTCTCTTCCCTCTAATACTTTCCCACCTCCCCTCGATCCAGGGCTTCGTGGAGTTCGTTTGATCTTTGTGGTGGGGTGTTATACAGTGTCACAGACCTGTTCCTTCTTCGTTCTCTCTTGCATTTAGTGAACAAGTCACATCAGAGTGGTGACGGAAGGATGGCTGCCCCTCACCCCACGAGTATGTGTCTGCGCTCACTGTGACTATGAATGTGTGTTTCTTGGGTGGCTGATGAAACGCGATTCCATCTCTGTGTGATACAGTCACAATAAGCACTAACAGCAAATGCTGTGGATCCCTTCTTTGGCGATGGGCGCCGAAGCCCTTGCTTTTTATATCATTCTCAAAACAAGCTTGGGAGGTTGGAATTATCCTCCCCAGTTTGCATGTGAGAAGATCAAGCATTAGAAAAAAAAAAAGCATATGCACTTAAAAGGCAACAGATCTGCCATAGGAAGGCAGGGTTTTTGAACTCTGCATTTCATGCGGAGGCTGCAGCTGACATGTTTTACTGCAGGAGCTTGTTCTTTGTGACTCCGCTGGTACAAGTCAGAGCCACCATCATGGGCCAATGCTGGAGTTCAAGGAAATGATAAAGTTGTTTCTGATAACACTGATGATAACTGTGACTAATTTCCCAATTCTGAGCTACTATGTGGCACAGAAGATAGAATGATTTAGAATTAGATACCTGAGCCAGAACCCTGACTCTATCAGTTGACAGGTTGGCTATTTCTTGGTTTCTTAACTTGGAAAATGTGACCATACTACACTCTCCAATGTCTGTTGTGAGGGGAAAGAGGAGATGGTGTAAGGAGAGTGCCTGGCAGAGACAGGCATGCCCTCAAGGGTAATCTTATTACCTGCTTTATTCCAATGAAAACAAAGATAAAAGTCTAGGAGAAGAAAAAGCATTGGTTTGGGTTCCTTATTTAAGTAATGCAAAAGGTTCTGAGAATTAGAAAGTTAATAATGCTTGAACACAGTTTGCTAAGTGAAAGAAGCCAATCATCAAAAGGTCTCACAATGGATGAATTTATTTATGTGGAATGTCCAGAAAGTGGAAATATATACAGACAAAAAGTAGTTTAGGGATCACCAAGAACTGAGAAGGTGGGGAGATAGGAAGCAATTATAATGGGAATGGATTTTGGGGGGTGAGTGATACAAATATTCTAACATTCATTGTTG
This sequence comes from Hydrochoerus hydrochaeris, assembly GCA_004027455.1. Classification (NCBI taxonomy): domain Eukaryota; kingdom Metazoa; phylum Chordata; class Mammalia; order Rodentia; family Hydrochaeridae; genus Hydrochoerus; species Hydrochoerus hydrochaeris. The sequence goes on from PVLA01002852.1 coordinate 27,150, forward strand.
TGATAGTTGTACAATTCTGAAAACATACTATAAATCATTGAATCATAGACTTAAGTAAGCGGCTTGTGGAGTATAGAAATTATATCTCAATATATGTTTCTATTAAATATATGCTTCTACTATATGTTTAGATAAAATAAATTAAGAAATGCCATAAGATACCAAATTACACTATGTATGGAATCCATACCGTGTATGGTGAGGCAGGTGTGCAAATCCCAGCACACTCTGAAAGGTTGAGGCAGGAGGATTTCAACTTTGAACACAACCTGGAAATCTCAGCCATACCCTGTATCAACATTTTAAAAAGTCTGGGGATGTGGCTCAGTGAGAAGACCCTGGCTTCAGTCTCTCCAGCACCACGCGCGCGCACACACACACACACACACACACACGCACAGTGTACCGCCTCATTCTTGGTGAAGCCACTCAGAGAAAAGTATCAAACATGTTTAAAAAAAAAGCATGAAAAGTAAAACAAACCCAGGAAGAGAAACCAGACGGAAAAAAGTAGAAAGCTGGGAAGAGACTGTCTCTACGTCTACACTGACCCTGACTCATGCTCAGCAGGGCATGTATTAGAGTTGTTTGTGGGTAAGTAATGGGTCTGCCGTGATTCATCCGCTTCCTGCTGCGTGGACCTCATGGAGAAGCAACTTGATTTTGCCCCATGGGGCCTGCAGCTATGTAGACATTTGTGACCTGAGGCAGGCTGAGAACCATTTGATGTGGGGAATCAAGTCATGGTGTCTGTATCCCAATTCACTGACCATCCGTGTCTTGCTTTATGTGTGTAATGCTGTGTAGGTGTAAGACTTGTCAAAATATGAAAAAGGCAGAAGGACCCTGGTCATAGTGTGATGTCTCTTGTCTCTGCAAGAGAAAATATCTGTAAAAGTATCTGGCTTATGTTAGGGCGTAAGAGGGTGTTTGTGACAATTGTTGCTGTTGGAAAGAAACTTGCCATCAAAGATCCCATCCCCATGACTCTTATGTCATTAGTGAACTCAGGAGAAAAACAAGAGCTGAGCTGCTTTTTTTCTATTCATGATCATAATTTTGATTTTGGTAGTGCCTTGCGGTTGGTAGAGTACTTCTATATTAGTGGCTTATTTATTTTTGAGCTGTACACTGAGGAAACAAAGAATGCTGGAGAGCACACTCTGAGGGGACAGGTTGTTTTCAAGGCAGGTGGTTTTCTGGCCAAGGCAGAGGACTAGACCCAAGCCCATCTCTCCTTTCAGGGTGAGTGAGCTGAAACTTCTCAGTTGACTTAATTTTTACCTTTAAGAGGCGTTATATTGATGCTAACTAGGACTGAAGGCAGTGCTTTTGATGGAAACATGACAATTATAGGGGACAGCCAGGGATCCTACCACTTCTTGAAGCCAGAATGAACATGAACTAAGCCTACAGGCAGAGGTTCCAGCTGCCTTGGGGGAAAGCTTTGCCGGGTGATTGAAAAGAAAAGGCTTGAGACCAAATTCTGACTCTTGACATCATCTATAAATTGGGGCTAATAGCATTATTATAAGATCACTGCAAGGACTGAGTGTACCTGGAATGGAGCAGATGCTCATTAAAAGTTGTTTTATTCTTCTCTCTCTTCCTTGTTCTTTTTATCTCATCTTCACTTTGTCATCCTGTTCACTGCCATTTGCTCAGGCAAGTTCAGGTTCATCTGACTTGAGGCAGGGCTGAAGAGGTCCTTTTAGCTTAATAGCTTAATCCTGGAAAACCAAAATTGGTCTCATTGTGCTGGTTCTCTTCTTTCTCCAGCTGCCATTCATTCACTCATGCCATTCATTCTCTTGGTTTTTTTTTTTTCTTCTTCTTTGTCATTTAAGCCCTGATGAAGATCTGGATTTAGTGTTCAAGTAGTCGGACCAGTACAGACCTGAGCGTCTGCTGAGCTTGGGGAAAGTGGATGGATCTTTCAGTGCCGGGTCATTAGAAGCATAGATCAGAAATGACCAGGGAGAATTTGGATAGGAAGGCAGTTGGGCTTAGGGGTGGGCCATCTAGTGGGCACATGGGGGCTAAAGAACTTGGTAGATATAGAGGAAATGGGATTGATATTAGCATGAGCTACACAGTGGTACAGCTGCAGTCCGAACCAGGAGGCGTGACTGTGGCCTGGCTTCCCAGTAGGCTGAATGTGGTGGAACTTAGAGGTCCAAACAGATCAGCAAGTACAGGAATGCAATGAGATTGCATGTCCAAGGCAAGCCCCCAGCTGTGGAGGCTGAGGCAACAGGAACCAGTTTGATTTCAACAGTGCAACCTAAGCACTTAGTTAGGACCTGGGTTAACAGGCTGACGCATCATTGCTGACTCTGGGCAGCTTAAATGGTCTACACAACCTCCTCTGATACATTGGAGAACAGAGACTTCACTCTCTACCCCAGGGTGCCCCACTAACAGAATGTGGTTCTCCTCCAGACAGAGCATCATTGTTCAGAGACAAGATGGCGGCAGAGGGTCCTTCAGGAAATGACATTAGTTCTCTAATGCCCAGGTTTATTATGGATCTTCCTATAGAATTAGAGCCAATATAAACTAATAAGAGGCTCAAGTTGACAATCTTTTGATTTTCCAGTGATTGCAGGAAGTATTAATGAGCCCTGTTGATCATCAATAAAGCCTCCCAGCCCCAGAAACCAATCACTGTAGCTGCAGAAGATCCCTCTGCGAGATCCAAACACCTACTCTCTATCTTCTTCTGAATCTTTGTTGAGTGCCTGTGCGAGAGGGTAAAGTCCATTCTTTGCAGTTTGTCCAGCGTGAGTACGTGTGTTAGGTGAAGTTGATGACAAATCTTTACCTTGCACAAAATGTTAATGGTGTGTAATTGGGAAGAGTGGACAATACCACTGGGGAGATGAAGTAAAACTGAAGAATGCAGCACAGTAGAAAGAACACTGAGTCAGGACTGAAGACATTTGAATTTCAGTCTTTGCAGCCAGCCCTGGAGGCCCATGTTGCCTACTGGATGCTGCTGAGCCTCAACGTTTGTGGCAGAAGGAGGCATCAGGGAGAAGAGCAGGCAGAGGAGGAGGTTTAGAGTTGGGAGATAGACCCAGGCAGAAAGGCAGAGGCAGCTCTCTTAGCTTCAACAGGCAAAGATCATGTCCAGGAAGCCAGGCTTCAGGGATTACAGACCACTTGCAGGTGTATGGAAAACAGAACCAGCGATTCAGACTGGGGAACCTGAGAAGAAACAGAGCTGTGATTCTGTTCCACCAGGTACTCCAAAGGAAGAGCACATATCTCCAAGATCTCCTGCCTTCACCACACTGAGTCAGAAGAAGCATAGATCAGAAATGACCAGGGAGAATCATCAAAGAGGCACAGCTAGAAATGGATATGAAATAAAGTCATGGTTCCCAAACTTTAGAATGTATCACAAGGGTTTCTTAAGATACAGGTTACTATTACTTTGCTTTACCCTTAAAGAGCTAAACACTGTAAGGACAAGTTCAAGGCTCCCCCTGATGAACACAATTATTTTGAGATGTCTTATTTGGAATATTTGTAAGTGTAAAAACATTGACAATGTCACGTTGAATCTCTTCCTTCATGCTCTGTCTGATTTTCTTCCAGGATTGGGGCTGGGTGTGACTACAGGGTTATATTTTCTGACTTTTTATGATCCTTCTGTGTTAATTGTGCAACTTAAACTGGGAGAAGTTGGGGTGGCCAGTTTACTGTCCTCTCTGAGTAAACTTCTCTTTGCACAGACTTAGCATCATGCATGTAAGTTCTTTCTCTCCCCACCCCTTATGTGCCATCCCCACCCTAATCATATACACAGAAGTCCTAGCACTCTTCATTCAGTGTTTTCTGAAAGTTCTGCTGGTAAGGAGAGACTAGACTGAGAAAAGCCCACAGGAGGGTGTGGAGATGGGCAGGACCGGGATAGGCAAGTTTCTCTAAACTGGTGTTTCCCACCTCTGATTGTACATTAGGGGGCTTTTGGTAACTACATGTGTTAGAGTTTTGCTGATTTGAGATGGGACCCTTGCCATGGGAAAATTTATATGTCCCCGGGGAGTCCTAATAAAGTTATGCCCGAGATGTGCTGTTTAAACCAATTTTATTAAGGACACCTGAGTGCTGAGCAGAGCTGCACTGTTGCATGATGCCTTTGAACAGCTACAAGCCGTGTTAAGGTAGGCCGAAGGCTGCCAGCTATGGAGAAAGATGTCAACCCTGCAAGCATTTCGGTTTAGACAGAAAAGTGCAGAAGCAGGTGTCTTGAGACTAGGGAGAGATAAGACAAAAAAGAAAGGAAGGAAGGAAGGTAAGAAGGAAGGGGAGAGGATGGGAGGGGAACAGAGGTGAAAGAAAGGAAGGGAAGGGAAGGAAAAAAGAAAAGGAGAGAGAGAGAATGAGAGACAGGGACAGAGAAGTCCAGGGATCAGCAACAAAATCCCAGGCTGAGGATAAAAGAATCTGAAACCAAGTCAGGGATGTGAGCCAAAAAAACATTTCAGTGCCAGGAAAGCAAACTAGCAGGGTCAGGTTACCCCAGACAGAAGGAGCCAGCACAAGGATAAATAAAGCTTGATGGTTACACCTGAGTCAGGAGTGCTGCATGTCCCATGTCCTGTGCGGCTAGGACTGAATTCACCTGTGCAATCACAGCCAGGATATGCAGAGTAGGAGGCTAAGGAGACCTTGAAAGGAAAGAGAAGGGTGAAAAATACAGAAAAATCAGTCTGTTTTGCAGGATGCTCAATGGCCAGCTACATTGTATTACCCAGGCTGGGCTCAAACTAGCCTCCTGTCTCAGCCTCCTAGAGTGCTAGGATTACTTTAATAAACTTTAAAGCTCAGATTAATACTCTGGGAGATCTTGTTAAAATGCTGATTCTAATTCATCAGGTATGAGATGGGGTATGAATTTCTGCATTTTTCAATCTCCCAAATGATACTGACCCATGTAGCACTTTAGGTAGCAGGGCCTTGAAGGACATGGATAGCATCTACCTACCCTTGAAGGACTTGCTAAAACCTGCCTAGTTGCTGCTGAAGTGATAACTGACACATGCTTTTCCTCAGCGCTCCACTAGTCTAAGAGCGTCTTTGCAGAGACGTTCATTCATTCATTGAAAAAAGTACTTGAAGACCTAAGTACAAGGACAGCATCTTGTCTATTTCTTGTCAACCCTGTCTGACACCCAATTCCTTTTCTCCACACTCTGTCCCATAGAAGCCCAGTATCCTGAAGACTGAAATAGGGCTTGGGTTAACCAAGTGAAGCAAGAAGCACAAATAAGTGACTTGTTACCTGGGAACAGAATAGCAGTTCTTTCATAAATGAATGTCAATGAGGTGTAATTTTCTGCTGGAGCAGAATTTATAAACCTGACGGTCTTCTTAATATACTTTAATTAAGAGGTTAATCTGTTGTTGAAATTGCTTTTCTCTGAAGCCACCTGAAGTCAATTTAAACTCAATTACAAGCGGTTAGCTATTGTTTATGTGGTTAAAGATTAGAGAATATACTTTTGCTTGTCAGGAGCCATCAGAGCAGATTTTGAATGTCATGATCAGAGGAGAGCCTGAATAGCTAAGTGCTCTTTAATGGGCATGGAGAAACCATTAGAAAATGTAATCAGTCATATTTGATGATTGACCTTGGGACTTTGTTAGAAAAGGGTCTAATCATGTCTGTCCCCTAAGTACTGCCAGAATTTCTCTGCCGAAATTAATTGATCATTATGTGCTTTCTGAGAGTCTAATATATCCTATTTGATGGAATATAAATTGCAAAAATAATCTGTAAATTATATAACAAGCTTCACAATACATTTGCCCTCTGTCTCCTTAGCAGAGATTAAATCTGACAGCTAGTTTCAAAATGATCAAAATTGCTTAACTCCTTCAATAGTTTGGAATGCTTGAGTTTTACAAAGAACAAAAATATCTACTGCACCACATGTGCCCAGTAGATAAATTTGAATTACCAACCATTTTGCATCAGTAAAACAGAGACAAAAAAAGGTTTGAAAATGTTTTCTGGGGTCTGAATGCATTATTTTATTCAATTGCATAGTAAGGTACTTAGCTGCTATTAAAAATTTGGATGCATGTCAGAGACAAGGAAGCCGTTTTGAATACTATCCACTTTAGTGCTAAGTATTCGAAAGGATTATATGCCTCTAATAGCTCTGCCAGCTTGCTAATGTGCTATCCCATAGTCTGGTTGAGCTATTCACAATGACAGTGCACTCTGCTGATTATTGGTGGGTGAAAGATTTCTTGTCATCCTTTCAGGCATCACAGTGATGACTTTAATTGCCACCTCTATTTGTATATATTCTTCTGGGATTGAGGCATTCTGCCATTACAGTGTACACATTCCGTGACATTTTGGTTGAAGTTGCAGGAAGTTTTGCTCTAGAACTCTTTTCCCTCCTCTCCAGGGGGAGGACAGAAACTATTAAAGGAATTTTCCTTAGGCCTGACACTTACTGTGTTTGAAATAAGTCTTCCAGGATTTTTCTCCCTAAATGTTGAATGGTTAGCTATTGAAGAGAAGAACACCATCTGTTCTTGCCTAATTGGCATAATAAAGGAAGACCACATTTTTTTTTTTTTTGAGCCTAGAAAAAAGAATGTGTGATTCGGTGGGCTCTGGACAGTGTTTTGCATGAGAGATTGTGTCCTTGGTGCCAAGACAGTTTTCCAGGAGAGTTTTCTGGGAACTGGATCTTTGAAAGCTAAAGTCTCTTGGGAGGTGAGTTAGGGGCAAAGCTTAGCTATATGGAGGTGTTTACTAAATCTGGACTTTGAATCATACTGCACAGATTTAAATTCTAGTTCTATCATGTATGTACTAACTGTGAGCAAATAATGTGTCTTTGGGCAGATTTCTTAGCCTTTTAAAGCCTCAGTTCCCCCAGCCATGAAACAGATAGTAATGGAGATAACCTACAGTAGTATGCATAAAACACCTGGTAGAGCATCAGGTATACACACTTGCTAAACTACTCACCACAGTAAATCAAAGTATAAAATGATTCAGTCTTTTCTTTTCTGAGCCCTATATTGAGATGCATGATTAGAGAAAGAATTTTTTTCCTCTGGCTTGCAAAACTTTGATGTGAAGAGTCTCAAAAAGATTATAAAAGTGAAGTTGTATTTGATTCATTCCCCAATTCTCCTTCAGGACCACTGTTCCTGGAGTGAGAGTGGAGTGAGGGTTGGGGAAGGCTTGTAAGACAAGGTCTGAGCTGGCTAGCAGGGCTGGCGGTGTGGTCTAGCTCAGTCATGAACTGGTTGTGTGAGTTCGAATGTGGAAGTCTCTCTTTTCTCTGTTCTCAAATCCTTTGTGTAAAACTCAGGCTTACCAGATGTTAAGGTGCTTTACTGCACAGGAAGCTCAAGACTTCATATTGCTGGCCTTCTCTGTAAGATGATTTCCTGCTTTGCCAGCCATGATGTAGTCCCTGAGCAGAGGGTAACATGGGTAGGAAGCTGTGGGTAGGTAGTGACTCCACATTAGTACTTTCCAGCCTGGTGCCACCTGATGCCTCTGCTTATAAGGCACGATCTCAGGGTTATGGGAACATCTGAGTGGTTCATTTGGGTGGCCACTCACCACGGCTTTTAAAAACCAAGCCGTTCTTTGAGAAACAAAAGTTCTCCCCTTTCTTTCTTTACTTCTAGGCAGTACATGCTAAGCCTCTTCCACTACCCTCAGAGTCCTCTCCTTGCTTTACAAATACAATTTGGGAGAATGTCAGCCATGTCCTAGCCTCACCCACACCCTGCTCCATCCCCACTCTCACCAGAGGTCATAAAGGGTCATTAGGAAGGCTCAGAGATGACCTTGATGACATCATTTATAATTGGAATTGGTTTCCAAAATTTAAAAATCAGAAGATTTCACATGAAACCTAGATGTCTAAATTTCTTTTTTAAGAAGTAAAAAAAAAAGGGAACTATGACCTGAATTTACTCAAGAAGGATGACATGGTTGCATACACCAGAGAGTGAGGAATCCACCCAGGACCTGTGCTTGGCAGCCCCCTGATTCCCCACACTAGAGCTGAGCGCCAGCCGCTCTAAGCCCTGTTGCAACCATCTCTCTGATTAGTCACTTGAGATGCTTGATGTGAAGCTTCTGCTTTGGAGCACCTCACTCCCATCTCCCTGGCTTACTTCATTTCCCAGCTGCCTGCCTACCCTGGAGTGGATATGAGTCAGAATCCTTTTCCTTACACTCACACATGAAGTCAATCCTGAGAAACCCCAGACCTTGAAGACTCAGTCCTTGAAACCAGGTAAATCCCTGCATCAAGATCCTTACTTTACGTTCAAACATGTTTTCCATGATAGCGTGAAAGGCTCCGAATGAATGTTTTGCTAAGAACAGGAGATCTGAGCTTGTAGCTGCTGGACAAGTTAGGAGGTTAAGCCAAGAATTTGGAAGGGTAGGAGTGGGAATGGGCTGGGCACAGGCCTGGCAACTTCCACAGTACAAGTTCTGAGACCAGGGAGAAAGAGGGAGCGAGACAGTCCTGTCTTGTGTATAGTGACCCTCTGCTTGCTTCCAGCACCATACATTCTCTTGGGTTGGGGAGCACTGGTGTTCTCAGCCATCCATGATCTGGCAAAGAATCCTCAGGGGCAAGAGGATAATAGAGAGGACACTTGGGAAGGAAGTTTGGGGCAACTTCTGTGACTAATTTTAGGATAGAAACACATATAAATGTTCTATTGCTCCTTGACCTTATTTTTCTTCAGTTATCACCCAGCTCTGGATTTCTATAATTCTGGCATTTAATGTCCTACCATAAGAATTCTATCTTTTGCCCATGTCTAAGGGCACGTCACTAGCATAAACTTGCATTCAGCTTTCCATAAGCCACCCTACTTTGCTTGCTGAGGAGCCCACTCCCGCAGGTCAGTCCTCCTGAAAGCAATCCTGAAGAAGCTAAACCTGGGGAAGTTTGCATTAGAACCAGAGCTAGTGAGGACAAGACCACATGAGGTGTGAGATTAAGTTCAGGGTACCAGGCAGTAACTGATCTTAGAAAGACTCAAAGGCCATGAAACCAGTATCTATGCGGTAATTTAAATACAATACTCAGCAGCACCTTCAACTGAGTCGTTCACTTCAGGACTGGTCTATTGAACCAAACATAAATACACAGGCCTCCAGAGCACGAGGCAGACAAAGGGCGTTCTGCCTGAGGAGGTAACCTCCACTGACTTGGTCACACAATGGAAGTATTTAAACTTGTGCAAAATACTTTTACAGCCAAAGGCTTTTTGCTTGCTACTCTAAAAGCTCTCTCAACTCCTTCCCCTAGAAATACCAAGCATAGTATGTCACATTACATTCCTATTGTCAGTTGAATTGTCTGGCATGGAATGTTGGTGGAGGGGGGTAATTTTGCCTAAAAAAGAAAAAAAAATAGGTCATTTGCCTTTTTTTGCTCTATAATTCTTTGGTTATTTCCCTGAGTACTTCAATAGCCAACGTCTATTGAGGGGTTGAGATGTGGGTTCCACTGCACGCAGATAGGATATGAGGTTTGGGTTTTTCTCTGAAACTGCCAGAATTTGTTTTAATCACTAAAAACACAGGTTCTGCTATTGTTTTGCAACTATCATTTCTGTATTGTCTCCTCAAAATAGCTTTGTGGTTATCATAAAAATTAACATATAATTTTTTCTTTTGTCCTTTTAACTTCATACACTTGTTACACAGATTGCCTTTTTAATAATTGGAAAATAATCCTTCCAATAAATATACCACTGTGGCAAATTACAAAGCTACTTCCGATTCTGTCCCCTTCCCTATTTCTACTCCTTTCATTAGGGAGTGAAACTTATTTTTTAGCCCATAGGTAGTACTGTTTTGCCAGTCACCTAAAATATGGGCTGGCATTGTTTTGGCCAACTGATGGCAGCAGGTATGATGGAATGCCAATTCCAAGTCCGTGCTTCCAGAGAGCTTGCATCCTTCTTGCCTTTGCAGGCTCCTCCTGCAGACAGACTACTATGCTGGAGAAAATCCCAACACCATGCACTAGAAAAAAGTTTCAGCCTTCCCAGTCATCCTCTCTAAACCTCTTTAGGTCAATCATTTGGCCACAGGTGATGAAAGAGGCTAGCTGAGACCAGAAGAAACCCCCAGATGACCCAGTAGGTAGGCTTGTATAGAAACAAGATACTATTTTAAACTAAAGTGATCTGGGGTGTTTTATGATACAGCCATAAATATCTCAACCATTTCCCTTTTCCCATTTATGTAGGTATTTCCAAATGGTCTCTATTTTAAAGTAACAATATGATGAACGTATTGGTGTAATCAGCGAATAGGTTTCTATAGAAATTTTCATTTGATTAAAGGAAATAGACAATATATTTTATTTCTGGTAACATTTTTCAAAATGGTATGTGATGGAGTAAAATTCTGGAGTATCTATAGAATTATTGTCACTCACAGGAGAGCCTTCATACTATGTAATTGTTTTATATGTCTATACTTGTTTCAGATGTAAGTGCATAAGAACAATAGACATTTTTCTTGTAGAAATGTACGTGAGGAAGAAGGAAAGGTAAAATAAGTAGACCAAAGATATGTAGAGGAACCTAAAAACCTAAATTAATATAAAGCTTGTATGCAATAACGTAAGTTCAAATTGATAATACCAACAAGAATAAAAAATGGGATGAGGGACTGGAGAAAGAGGGAGGGAGGAGTAGGAATTTTTTAAAAAGAGGAGACAAGCTGTGGTATATACATGAAACCACTCCCCAAGATAATTATAAACTGTATGAAAGGCAAACATGTACTAATAAAATTTTTAAAAATTAAATTAAAAAAGAAACCAATGGTCTGTGTTGTCAGGCTTAAGGCTCTCTCTGTACTACTAAGACTAGACTCAAACACTCACAAATCCTTATTTCCCCAAAGACCACACGTCACCTTTGCGTGGATGGGATGAGAGAGAAAACATGGCATGTGCCTGCCTCTCCTCCTGAGCTGTTGGTACTTCGAGTTAGGACAGTGTGGTGTAAGGGTCATCAAGGTGAAGGGCTCCTTGCCCTGCTGGGACCTCATCGCTCCCCTGCATCTATCAGTTCCCAGTTTTCTCAGCACTTTTCCACCACAGCACTGTCCCTTGGGACCTCGAGCTATTCTGCACCTGAGGCTGCTTGAGGCAAACACCTGCCCAGATAACTGTACCAAATTAGACTCAACTTGTGAAACTAGATAATTTACAGTGAAGAGGTCGTTGCATAATAAAATTACATTTCTCTAAAGAAATAGTTCTTCAATGATCATTCCATACGCATTTATTAAATGGAAGAACTCAGCTGAACTCTGTAATGAGCATCAAATATTACTGCACATTAAAAATATCTTTTGCATTTTTCTGAGAACCTTTTTTTTGGAAAGGACTCCCCAGTGAACCATCTCAAATCAAATATATGAATATGTTTTCTTGGAAGAAACTGGAATTTTAAAATGTTCTCTAAGACAAATTGATTAATCCATATCTATATTTTTTTCTGCTTCATGATCAGACATTCCTTGGCTAATAAAACCCTCTGTGTCTTTATTGCTCCTTTATTTGCTCATCCAGTACATCTTTCCGTCCTGTCTATGCAAAGAAAGAATGTTGCATGGTGTTATAGGAGAGAGATGGGGTCAGGGTTTCATCCCACCATCACACCAAAGCTCTATGATGCTATCTCCAGGAAGTCACCTGACATCATGGATAGCCTATATCTGTGTGGAAAGACACCTGAGAGAGATGAAGAATCCATGTGGCAGTAAAAACAGTGACAAAATGAATCATGTTAATAAAAGTCATACTATAGGAATCAACTAATCTGCCTTTTGGTTTGTTTAGATGTAATGGTTCATTTATTTACATATGCAAATAATATTTTTGATTGTCCTTTTGGTATTTGATTAGATTTGTTCATTTGTTCCTTCACTCATTTATGTTTTATTAGATTCATTTATACTTTCTTTGAGCTGGGTAGTGCTTTGCATTGTGTACTTTGAAGATACTAAACTTGCTGTTTTTGAAAAGATTGCACTCTAATGTGGAGGGGAGGGCAGAGTAAGTATATAAAAGGTATGTCAGGTGGTAATAAAAGCCACAAGGAAAAACACCATGCAAGGAAGGGTTATAGTGATAGACTGGAAAAAAGGAAGAAAATTATACAAGTTTACAGATAAATATAAATTTTTGTTATGAGGTTTAGAAATCTTTTCAAGTTTTTTTTCTTAGAAGACGATCTACATATCTTTGGGGCAGTAATTCTCAGCTCTGAACCGTACCTTGGCAAAAGCCCCCTTGCTGTGCATTGGTACATATTTAGAGATGGTGCTGAAAGAAGGAAGCTAATCTAAAGAAGCAGGCTGCATATGACCCTGGAGGTCACCGTGCCCTTCACTTGTAAAACACTGTTTGGGGCATCTGACGTCAATCAACAAAGGTTGACAGATGATTCATCAATGTATTCAGACCATTGTCAGTTCCTGTTATTGTTTTCCTTTTCACATTTTAGTTAATCATTTGTTTGAGTTAAGTTAACCACTCACGTGCTTTATTAAATAGCCTTTTTCTGCAATTTCATCTGGGCTAAACCCTTTGTGAAATATGGGTGGATTGTACATCTATTTGTAGTTTGAGGCCAGTTTTCTTTACCCAAGGGGCCAGCACACTAAATTGAGAGGCCAGAATAAATGAATCTAGTTTATAAAAGAAATTCTAGGTATCTGCAGGCCTGAGGGCATGATATGTTGTTCTTCATAAAAGAAGACTCACCTCCAAGGTCTTATTTTTTTTTTAAATTACTAAGAATTTAAAATAATTCCATAATGAGCCATTACCCTGAGTCCCTGAATCATCAGATAACAAGAGAAGGGAGGACAGCCAGGATTTGAGGATAAACACAGCAAGGACAGAGACCAGGCACCACCACCAGGATTCCAAAAACCCAGATCTGCTTACCAAGTACTTTTTAACTCAGAGATTCTGCATTGAGAAGTCACTCCTAGGATACACAGGCATAAGAGAATATTTAATAAAAATTTCCTTCTTTCTCTCTGTCTCTCTCATCTTCTTAGGTTTACAACGCACAAGAACAAGAAGATGATCCAGACCTGACTTGCTGCATCTGGACTGAGAATGCTTCTTTCTACTTTGCTGGTCAGGAGACACTTTGTCCTCAAACACAGAGAAGGAGAGATTTTACCACAATCCACAGTCTAATTCCGACTGGGCTCCGAGAGAAACTTCAGGCCAGACTGAAGTCATTCAAAGCCAGGCCTTGCCTAGGCTGGGCTTTGCTCACAGGAACTACTAACCACTTGCTGGTGACCACCCAAGTCTGAGGAACCTACAAATAGAGCTTTGGAGCTAGAAGAGAAGTTTCTTCTCTTAGTTCATCTCATCACCATCTGGCTAGCTTTTATAATCCTTACTGCACTGTGATTAATGTTTTATGCCATAGATTTCTGCTAATTAAGTGCAATTACCAAGAACAGGAAATTTCAGCGTGACCAGATCATGTTTACCCAGAATGGCAAAGCTGGAGAACTGTTCTTTATGAGACATTTTTAAAAGAGTAGAATTAAAAAAAAAAAAAAAAAAAACTCGGTAGAAGTTCTGAAATCAGCTGGTTCAAATAGTTCACCTCATTGATGAAGGAATTAGAGCAAGTTAGCCCAGGTTCCCCGCGAGTTCACCTCAGAGCCGTGAGGAAGCCGGCCTCTGTCTTGCTCAGTGATGTCGACCCTTCCTGGAAGACTGGTGTTACTCAGAGCAGCCACTCCTCTGCTTCTGGGTGGATTCCTCAAACCCAGGATGGAATTTAGTCAAAATGTCTCATTGCATCATCGTGTCGCTTTGAAACTCCAAGTTCTTTGGACACAGAGTTCTTGTCTATGTGATGTGAACCAATAAATTATTTGGAAAAAAAAATTAGTCTAAACACTTGGCTGGTGTCTTGGAGGAAAAAAAAAAAGTCTGGGTGATTGAATTTTAAAAATTGAATTATGTAGCTGTTTTTGCATCTTACAGACTCTTATATTAGGTCTGGACAAACTTGTCTGCGGCTGGGGTTGGGATATAGGAGTGAATGAAAATTGTATGACAACTGTGTCACATAATTTATCACAGGTTTTTAGGGGAAAGAGAAGCCACTGTGTTAGTCCATGGGTCTTTAAATTGTCAAGCTATGACTACTTCCAAACAGCATACTTGTTATTCCAAATGAAATATTTGCATGCAGATGTGATCTTTTCATGTAAAATGATGAGGGAAATATTTTATGTCTAAAGTGATAGCTTTCCTCCTACTATGAGCAATCAATGTGAGAAATAAAATAACTTGAACTAACATTGAAAATTTTGAGTTACTCGAATCAGTTTTAGTCTTGGAAGAGCATCAACACCTAACTCCTTTCCATATGAGGATCTACTGGCACATTTGCATCTCATATGTCAAATGCTCAACCTGGGGGGCTTACGGGTAGGATAAATCCATCAATTGCTCCTAACTTATGAGCTCATGAAACAGGACTGCATCTTAATTCACCCACCTCCTGCCAGACTTCTACAAAGGAGGCACTCAGCAGTCTGCGGTGCATTCAGAGATAATGAGCCTGTACCTGATGAGGTAAACTGCTGGTAATGCATGGGAGAGCTTAGAGGAGCCAGTCTTACCCACTTTGTGAAGGATAAATTGAAACAGAGTGGGCCAGCTTGTGTCACACGGACTCTTTCACTTTGCATACATGCTGCTAAACAGCTCTCTTTACCCGCATGGCTACCAGAACAGGGGCATTTATTTTACCTGGTTGTCTGGTCTTACTCTCCTTCCAACTCAGCCAGTGAGAGGTTTTCTAGATTTCATCTTTTCTGTGGATCCTTGTGACTCAGAACTTTATTACCTTTCATGCATACTGTGCAATAGTCTTCTAGCCAAATGTTTGATTATAAAATCTGTTTTCTAAAATCCAGACCTGATCACTCAATGCACCTGGTTGCTTTCAATGACTTCGCAGTGTGTGGAGATTAAATTTTAGTCTTCTCTGCAGAACATTCAATGCCCTGTGGCCTCATCTCATAGGACTCTGGCTTTACTAACGCTGAGGACATGACTGTCTCACCAGGGTCGCTGGCTCTTTGCTTGTGCTCTTCTCCCCAGAAGCCCTTGCACATTCTGCCTTTCATGTCTGTGCCCAGTGGATATCACATCTCAGAACGGCAGGGCTACGTCTCTCTGTTTCCCACCTTCTATTCCCAGAGTTAGAACAGTATCTGGCGCCAAGTTAGCATGCAACACACGTTTTTTAAACAAACAAAAAATATTTTAAAACTTGATAAGTGTGATTTGCATTGAATTAAAAGCTCAGATACAATTTTATTTACAACGTAGGAGGTTGCATACTCAGGATGAGACTGCTCAAGTCGTTTCAGCCCTAAGTATAGGAAACACAGAGACTGCTAAGACTTCATCTCTCTGCACTAGAGAGTCAGTCTGAAGTAATCTGTGCCGATAGAAAATATGATGGAGGGAGATTACCAAAGATAAACTGAGGTAGTGGTTTCCTTCCTAGATTTCCTACCTGTGATTTTTGTCCCCTCTAATACAATCTGTATATGTCTCAGATTTGTCTTCTCCAGTACTCTTCTGTATTTATCAGTCCTAAAATTAAAATGTTCAGTGATCCTTGTTACCTACAGATAGAAATCCAAAGACATTATTATAGCCACAGAGTATTCCCAAAGGACCTAGTCAATGGCTAAGACCTGCCCTTTTGGGATTCTATCTTATTTTGGGGAGCCTCTTACATCCCACTATCCTGTGTGGTTCCACTTCCAGAAGGATACTTAGAGCCATGGTGCAAGTATCAACTCTGTCCTGGGAGCTGTCATCATTTGTCCTGGTGCTGACACTTTTGCTTATCTGGATTTTAGGACGCAGGTCTCAGTGCTCCAGACCAAATTCATTTTCTACTGATAAGCACCTTGGTCTGTAAACCACCACATCACATCACATCACATATTCTGGATGTTTCTTCCCGCAGAAACTTCAGAAGGAAAACTGTGCTTCTCTGTCTTGGTTTCTTCTTGTAGAAATATTTTTCACCTTAGCTTCCAATCTCTTTCAAAGGCTGCCCTCCCAACTCCCCCTCTACAGCAAGGATGCTGGCATGTAGAACTTATCAGAATCATCTAAGGAGCCTCCTAAAATGCAGATTTCTTAGTCTTGTCTTTGAGAGCTATGCATTTTTAAATCAGTATTCTTTCTGATTCTGAGATAAGTAGTTCATGGACTATATCTGGAGTGTGGTCACCAGCAGTTCTTTTACATGTCTTCATTCATTCAACCAACCACAAGCAGGCATTTCTCCTACAACAGAGCTTTTTGAGAAGTAGATATGATGTCATCAATTAATTAAGAACAGGGATTTATATCTATTGTTACTGGTTGCAAACAATGATCATCTAAAGCATCCTGTAATCATATCTCTTTAAGGAAAATAAAAATGTTCACATCTACCCCACACAGTTGCTGAGAGCAGCTTGGAGCTTGGGGCAACTATGTAGTTTATTTGGCTCATCAATAGATGACAAGGAAATGCGAGAAACTCGCTCTTACATGCTGATTGGAAAAGAAATTCTTCGCTCAAGCTAGACAGGTGGTTTTGTTCAAGATGTTTAATTTTGAAAGCAATATTTTTTAAAAACTACAACAAAAAAATTTGTAATTGTGTATCTGAAAATTTTGAATCATGGTCTTTACTTGATTTCTACTAATTAAATACTCATTAGATATATAACTCTCAAAGTATTGAGAAAAAATTTTATTTGTTCATTTTAGCCTACTAAATGATTTCCAAATACTGTGGTAAGTATAGA
Organism: Hydrochoerus hydrochaeris; assembly: GCA_004027455.1. Lineage (NCBI taxonomy): Eukaryota > Metazoa > Chordata > Mammalia > Rodentia > Hydrochaeridae > Hydrochoerus > Hydrochoerus hydrochaeris. The sequence continues at coordinate 44,062 of PVLA01002852.1, forward strand.
ATTTTAGAATTGTAAGCAGGGTTTTTTTTTCTTGAGTTCAAGGGGTTTATTGGGGTTGATGGTAACATATGACAATCATTATTTTCCCAAACCAGAAATTAGGGGCCATGAAAAGATATATGATCTTACAAATCTGAATGTGCAATTATTCTTAAAATTCTTGGTTGCATTTCACACTCATTGCATATGAACTTACAACTTCAGCTTGACTGATCGGCTCTTTGTGCCCAGCTTTGCCATGTGCATTCCTGACACCTCATCCTAGTTCATGCAGTTTCTCATTCTTGGAATTCTCTCTTTCCTATTGTTTTATCCACCCAAGCTTAACATGTCTCCAAGACCCAGGTAATAGTCTACTTCCTTTGTGAAGCACATCTAAAAAGTCTGAGACCACAGTGAACTTCAGAACACCTCTAAGCTCTTACTGCTTACACTCTTACTCAGCATTCAACAGAAACCAAGACACTGTTACAAACCTTTTTATTAGGGAGTTTATGTCTTCAGCGACACAACTGTACAATCCTTTGCAGGGCAGTCACCATAATTTATGTATTCCGTGTTCACTAGAATGAGCCCAGTATTCGACCCATAATGAATGTCCTTAAATCTAAGACACAGATGAGAAGATGAGCATTGTCTATCGCCTGTATTTGCCAAGTCTTCTCTGTTGTTACCCATTTTATCATGCAGAATCTGAAACTGATGTATGCATGTAACAGCTCAAAAATGGGTGTTAGTCAGGGTCAAAGTTATCTCTGAAATAATGTCCATTTAAAACTAAGAGTCTCAAATTGATGCTTTTTGGAGCCAGCCAAGTAACTAAGTTGGATGGTGCTTCTGTCTCTGTATTGTCACCACAAAGGAGTACCCAGAGGACAGAACTAAGCCTAGGCGACAGCCACATCTCACTGGTGAACTCGCAGCTGTGGCCTCGAACCAGAGAACTGAGCAGATTTATGCCTGTGGGCTCCACCCATTAGGAAGAAGCTACTTCCATCCTGTTTCTCTAACTGACATTTTATTTTGTGATGGTATCAGGGATTGAACCCAGGGCCTCATGCATGCTGGGCAACTCTATACCACTGAGCTACATGCCCACCCCTTTAAATACTTATTTTTATTTTTATTTGAGACAAGGTCTTACTACATTGTCCGGACTGGTCTCCAATTTACAATTTTCCTCCCTTAATCTCTTGAAGAACTGGGATTATAGGCTTGTTCTCCACCACACCCCGCCTGCCACTGTGACCCAAATAAATACCTGGCTGGACTCAAGTGTAAAAACCCATTTCTAGGTCTATTCTAACTAACCTAGGCCTGTCTTCCCACAGAGCCCCATTTGCAAAGATCCACAAGGGCTGGCAGGAAGGCTTCCTGCCTGCGTCATGGTCTGTGAGCTGGGCACTCCAGAATGCTCCATCTGGATCCGACTCTCTGCCGCCCTCAGCAGGCCTTTGACCTCACTGTCTTTTGCCATCGAGATGGTTAATCACATGGACTTCCAAAGCATAAAAGGAGTTGCAGTCTGAGATTGATCATGTATTTTGTGGCAAATGATTTTGTGTGTTTGATTACTGATTCTTGTTGTGTTGTATGGAGGAAATACTTTGTTCTTGATCTACTTTCAGTGATTGTAGCTTTGTTCTGCCCTCATACCCTTGTATGTTTACCACAGGAGAAGTCAGCTATTTTGGTAAAGACAAGCACAGTATAAGTGACCGCATCTGACATTTGGAATAAAATAGATCTGGGTTTTAATCCTGACTCCACTAATCATTGGCTTTATAAACTTTGGGTAATGTTTTCCTATTTTTCCCACTACAAGAGGGCATATCATAATAAGCAAGTAGAACTGACTCATAGATGATGTTTGATACTGGTTTCCTTTCCATCTTTATGAAGTATTTTCACTTTGAGTAAGGTTGTCTTAGTATCAGGTTTTTTTTTTTTTTTTTTTTCTGTAGAAATTAGCAGTCACTGCATGGGAGATATTTGTAATCTACTTCTGCCCTCTTCCTCTTTCTTCAATCTGTGGTCTCTTAGATTCAGGGGAATATAAGCTAGGCAGATGCTTAGTCAGTTAAACAAGCAATCATCTTCTCCCAGCTCTGACTATAAAGGGGTTTCCTTTGGCCTGCCAGTTCAGCTACAATCTTTGACTGAGCTACAACTCTGGTGATAAAATAGCTATGTGAAAGCGAGGCAGCCTACTATGTCTTGTTAAACATCACTTGATACGGGAGGGCTCCAAGAAGGTTAGGTTCTAGTTTCCAAATATAACACCGGAGTGTGATTCTGTTAGGACTATCGTAGTATAGGGGAGGGCCTAGTCCTGACCAATGATCTCATTTGTTGAATTCTTACTGTGTGTCAGAGTTGTTACACATTATGTCATGTAATCATCAGGAAGGCCTCGTGTTCAGTTGTTTCCATTTTAGAGATGGGGCAACTCAGGCTATGGAAAGATAAAGTGATATACTCAAGGTTATAAGCCAACAAACTTAGTAAAGGTCAAGTTTAGAAGCTGAATCAAATTTGTGTTTGTGTGGATTGCATTCCACTACCTCTGACATGCAAGGGATTTGGAGAGAAAAGCAGTGCGTGGAGCAGCCTGCAGGGATGCAGCTCTGCATTCGGCTCCATATGGAGCTGCAGGTATTTGGCATCTCTCATTGCCTTACAGGGACTCATCAAGAGTAAGTTGAAGGCCAGTTTTAAGTATGAATTATAAAATAATACTGTCAGATCTGGTGCTGTTTCAGTGTTGATTGATGGGTTACATTTTTCAAGATTGCATCGGTAATTCATGCTTTATTACTCCCAAATTAGTGTAGTGCTTCAAATCATCTTGTTGTAATTTGACATAATTATCTGTAATTAAAAATAAATTCCTGTAGGGTGAGAATATTAATTACTACCCAAACCTCTTTATTTCGATTATGTCTGTGAACCATTCCTCAGTTCTTACCCAACATCTCTGAGCACTTCTTGTGGAGCTAACTTTACTCTAACACTTTATACTTTCTGTACCATGGTGTATTTTCTCTTTAGGAATTACACTCCCTATGTGAATTTAGTGGACACTCCTAAAAGTAACGCCTTTTGTTTGGTTGAATGATTTCATTTACTTTGAGATTCTGATGAAAACCATGAAGTGTACTCTAGGACAAGAATCACAGAGGCATGACATGAAGATCTGGATGACACTGCAGGACCTTTAGGAGATCCTTTAGGAGAGAGCTTCTCCAGGGGTGGCCTTCCATCAGCAGTATCAGCATTGCCAGGAACTCATTAGCAAAGCAAATCCTTTAGCCTTTCTGAGTCAGCAACTCTGGTGCTGGGGGCCAGGAATCTTGATTTTTTTAACCTGGATTCTGGTGCCTGCAAGTTTGAGAACAGCTGTGCTAGGAGGAGTTAAGATTCCTGCCTAGGCTGGATGTTCTTGAAAAGGCTGTAATAACATCAGTGCTTGCAAGAGGAGAAGGTGTAATAGATCTTTGGAAGCTCTGAACTTGTTACCTTCACCAGGTGTTAATACCTGCTTCATGTTTCAGATCAAGGGGCCATTTGCTCCCATGGGAATAAGGAGGAGGCCCATAGCATTGTCACCTTCCAGGTGTAGAGGCAGAGAACCAGCTGGAGACAAGCTAGGCAAATGTTCCCTGGTGCCTGGGAACATTAGAGAAGATTGAGAAGGCCAGAGAAATGGGTGGGTCCTCTTGTGAGTACATGCTCATGCTCAGATGGCTGTCCAGCCCACCTGTCCTTGCCTGGGAGTCACCCTTCCCCCAAGGCACTTGTGCATATAGCAGACCCTGAACAGAGATTGTAGAGAGGCAGTTTAGTGCTTAGTTTCAAATGTTAGTCAGTGTCTAATGTTTCCATGTAGGAAGTTTTAATTCTAAGCCAGGTAACTCTGTCATTAGAACTGATGTTTTAGTTGTGTTTCCATGCCTGTGCTTTATTATGCAAGGGGAAAAAAAAAACTACTTATATTCATAAAGAAACTCTCACCTAAGGCCTGAGTTTCTTTTGAGTCAATGCTTTAACACACAAGTTACTGCCCTAATTAATTATCATACTCCCTCCAGGTGACCCAGCAAAGATGTAGCTAAATAAGTGAATGTATCATTTCATTGAATTTCCAAAGCAATGCACAGAAATCTGACCTGAGAATTACCAGGGGGCACCATTCCTCCCTCTCTCTCTCTGCATTCTTGTCTTAATCCTTGGGTGAAAACACCTGCCCTCTTATTTTACCATGCACAAAGGGAGGAGCGCCTGGCTCTATCTGGCAAGAGCAGGGGGAAGGAACTCTTGTTACTTGCTCCTGCCTGGACATAGGACCTGCTCTGCTCACTGCTTCCTTTCTGTGGAGGCTTGTTGGTGGGTATGGACATGGGTCATTCTACATTGGCTAATAACAATGTAGGTAGATTTTCAGGGTGAAATACTTGGTGGTGGTTCTGATCTACTTTCTCTAGAAGTGCTTTCTCTATTGACCTGATATTTTGACTCCCACCTCTCTGACTCCCTTATTTCTTCTTGAGTTCAATATTTCCGTGTAAGGCTTGGGTGTAATGTCATACCTTAAGTAAACCTGCAGCCTTCTTACATTTCACCTTTCCCCGTTGTGATTCATGTCTTGTTGCCTAAACAAACTAGGTCAGAACACTCTGTTTCCTACAAAATCTGATAGAAATCTTACTGAGTTCCTTTTGACCTTCAAAACCTTTTCCCTATTTAAGCATTGGTTGTTCTAAGAATTTCAGTCACTTTCTAGTGGCACCCTTAGAGTCACCAACTGGAAAAGAATCTCTTGCATTCCCGCCTGTGTAGCTCATCCAGGCTTCTAGTAAGAGAACCTTGTCAAGAATCTGCCACCTTCTGTACTCATCACTCAGTCCCCTCTGCTCCCCTCTCAGTCCCCTCTGCTCCCCGAGGTAACTCATTAGATCTGGAGTGGGCACTTGATCTACAGATAGAGACTCCAGGGAATCAGATTTCTACCTGGCTTCCAGCTTATGAAGTAACCTATTACAAAAGGAGTGCTCAAATCAGGTCAGAAAATGATTACCTAGGCCACACAGAATTCTTTGAGGGAAGTGAATTGCAGACATGGGGGAGCACCCACAAGTAGAAAGGGAGAGAACCCAAGAGGAAAGACGCAGATCACTGGACTCTGACAGTCATTGAGGGAGTTTAAAGGAGAAAATTCAGAGAGAAATAACCAAGACCCTGCTGGGGGTTGCTCTGTGTGTGGATAATCAGGTTGTTGGAAGGACTTTGGATTCAAAGAACACCCATGTTCCACCTCTAGGTCTTTGGGAACCCAAGAATATCTTTTTCCTTTGCAGCCAACAAAAGCCAAGGAACACTCCTGCAATTCAGGATGCTTCCATTAGTCTCTCTTGATAAATACTTCTTTAGCCCCTCACGGAAATTTCCATATAGGATCCCTGGGCACAAACCTCAGCGCATTCCCGTTCCACATAAAGAAGTTCTGTCTATAACCGAGTTATACCCAACCCCATGTACCCTCTATGGCTCAGGGTTCTAGGTAAGTGATGTGGTGAAGTAGAAAAAGCAGTGTGGGGTAGAAATGGGAAACACGCAGCTTTCTTGCAAACCTGACACTTCATGTGTCTGGTTTGCTTCACAAGATGTTGGTAAGAAAACGCATCTTTGAGTGAATTTCTAATGTTCAAAAGAGAGATTCCTCGGGTCAGGGATTTAGCTCAGCAGCATGACACCTGCCTTGCAAGCCTGCAGTTGTGAGTTCGATCCCTGGTACCAAAGAGAGAGGGGGGGAGAGAGAGAGAGAGAGAGAGAGAGAGAGAGAGAGAGAGAGAGAGAGAGAGAGATTAATCATAAAGGTCTAGATTTCTGGATGCTTTTGAAAATTCGGAGCCCCTGCCAGCACTGGGCCTCCTCTCACTGGAGGGCACTCATTGAGCAAAACCAAGGAGCGCCCAGACCATTTCTTTTAGTTGAGCACTTCCCATTGCTCTGGCTTCTCTCTGGTCTGCCTGAGTCACTTATTTTGCATCTCCGACCCCTGCTGTCATTTGACTTTGCACTTATTCATAGAGACAGGACATCAGGGAAGACACAAGCAGAGAACCGGAAGTTATTTATTAAACTTGTTCTGGGAAGAGAATTAAGGAAGAGATGCTAAGGATGGAAACCCAACAGAGTCACTGCATTTAATTAGGAGGCATCATTGGTGATTTACCTGACACCAAATATCAGATGGCAAAAGAGTAAAGAAGCTGCTGATGGCCACATGGGGTATTAGAAATCCAAAGTATTGAGTCACAAAATGCAGATGAGAGGTACAACAGTTTCAAAGCTGCAAATGGACCACTGATAATGTCTTCAGGATTGTGGAGACTTATGATAGAGTGTGTCTTAGTTGCTTTCTATTCATCACTGAGACAAGATACCTGATGACTAAAGTTAGGGAAGGAAAGGTTTATTTCTTAGAGGTTGGAGATTTCAGTCCATACTCAGCTGGCTCCAAGTGGCAGGCTGCCATTCATGACCGACTGCAAACAGCAAAGTGCAAACTGGCAAGAGAGAGAGAGACACACCTTCTTCTCACCAATACATCATATCATGGCTCCACCCCTGGGTAGGTGAAACACACCACCAATCCAAGTGCTAGACAATGAACCAATCACAAATGTTAGATTTGGTCTCGTCCATAATTGCATGAGGCTTGGGGGCTACTGACATAAACCATGACAGAGAGTTAACAAAGATAGTTAAGCAGATGATAGGAGGAAAAGTAGATGACATCCCAAAAGGATATGGTACAAGTATGGCAAATCCATTAGGGGAGATACAGCATTCTCACTGCACACAGGCAGGATTAATTTCCCAGAGCTGGAGAGAGCTTCTGTGTCTTCTCTGACATTTGTAAACACCTGTAGAATGCTGTCTGAAGTTGAGGTTTCCTTTCAAGCTGGAAGAAATCTGAAAATGTTTTGATTTGTTATTGATAGCAATAGCTTTCTTTTAAAAATGTTCCCAGGATAGTTTTGTCATAGGATATTATCTCATCCTATTGTCTCCTTTTTTTTTTTCTATGAAACACTACTAGTCTCATTAGGAACATTGCTCATGAAATAAGCAAGTTTACATGAAAAAAATTAGATTTACAAGTAAAAAAAAAAAGAGTACATGATAATCATTGACATAATCTGTGGGGCTGGCACATAATCCCAGAGAATCATGACTTCTGTTTCCAAAACTCATGTCCCTCAACCCACAGCTGCTGAGAATTAGCATTATTAAAGACCTCAAGGTAAATGTGGTTCTCTTCTCTTTTACTGTGTTCCCATCTCCTTCTGCCTCAAGCTCCCAGACTAGAAATATTTTCCCTTGAATGTATACTTAATTATCCGTTAGAAAGAACTCTTCTCAAAAAACTGTGGCCAGCACTTGAGTGAACCCAGAAAAATTCTTTCAGGTCTACTCACTTGAAATGTCATCTGTTCTTTTTTCTGTGGCCTCAGGCTCCTTGATTTCTACATTTTTGAAATCCATAAGTTCTGCGGTACTTTTTGCACCCTGGCTTACTTTCTACCTAGGGTACCTGAATGCTTGAACTGCCTGTGGAGTTCCTTTCCCTCTTGGCTGCCATCTTGTTTCCAGTACCCGACTTCGGTATCCCCCACTTTCCTGCTAGTCAGCTTTTCTCTCAGCATAAACTCCATCCCCCGTGGCAACTCCCACAACCCACGACTGTGGAGTTTCTCTGTTTACAGTTTACTCTGAAGTTCATTCTGTCAATCTGGAGGGGAAATGTCAATTACACCTCATCTGGACCATTCTCTTTAATGCATGCTCCTGCTACCTTCTCCTGTTATCTGTGCTTCTAAATATTAGTCACATAGGTGGAGGGAAGATGATAAAAAGATCCTTTGGGTTGGACAAACTGTATGACTCTGCACATAACAACTAATTATCCAAAAGAAAAATTAAAGTCTGATGGCAGTGAGAGACTTGTAATATGTACAGCATCAACAATTTTTAGAGCTATAAAGATTGTGGAGCGAATTTAACCTTCTGGATGAGGCCTGGGGAAGAGAAATAATTTACTTGGGATCATTTCATTAATGACTGCAAGGTCTCCTGTTTTCTGCATAAGACCTTGCACTGAGCCTCCCTTTTTTTCTGCATTTTAGTTTCTATTGTGACAACATAGCTATACACTTATCTCTACATATAATGTAAGAGTGTGTGTGTGTGTGTGTGTGTGTGTTATGTATACCTGAAGATTGGTCCCTAAACTTGTCAGAATCATCTGAGATGTCTTTTAAAATGATAGTAGTGTGAACTCCTATCAAACATTCTGAAACAGAATCTCTGAGGTTGGGGGGCAAGGACCAAAGTTCAGCTTGTGGGGCTAATTTTCTTGCCATCTTGCCTTACGATATTCTCTGTTTCTCTGTCATCAGGCACTGCATTTTATAAGACTGGCCCAAATTTCATAAAGCTAATACCAGTGTGCAAGAGGTCCTGGGTGGGCTTGCTATGTTGTCATGGGAGAAATGGAAATTGAAGAGAGAGGCCTGCAGCAATGGGCGCAAGTCCTGTATCTTTAAGCAGAGCCCAACAAGGCTATTATCTGAGTTTGTCTGTGTGTCTCCATGGAGGAGGAGATCAGCTTGGGAGCAGTACCTGGGGTCTGTGGGTATTCTCTGAGGAAGCTCCTGGATAAGTCAGGCCTGCAGTGTGGTGGAGTAGAGTCCTTGATGTGCTTCAAGATGATTCAGGGGCACAGCTGAGACCTTGGCTGTGCCAGGTCACAAGAGTAAACTGCTCTCCCCGTGTGGAGCTGTCCCTGTGTGGATGGGAAGGGGTCATCTTGACTTGAACAACAGCATAATTGGCACCAACAGCAAAGGAGGTGGAGATGAAATTATTTGCTCCTGGGATCAGCCCTGGTGTGTGAGCACATGGAACACCTTGGGATTGTGAAGTCAAATGGTCCAGGATATTTGTTAAGGCCACAAGGTGGAGGATCTAACTCTCTGAGGTGTTTGGGGATTAGACAAGTCCTTTCTGTAGTTGAGGCCTTGGACCAGTCCCATCTACCTCCAGCCTCATGGTGAACTATTTACATATCTCTCTTCACCTCAGGCAGTCTTTGTTCTTGATCCTCCTAAGGGCGAAATATTGTCCTCTTTTCCCCTACAGATGCTCAAGTTGGAGCAGAGCTCGTAAATATTCACTGTCTTTTGATTTTATAGCTTTGATTGCCCCCAAATTCTTGCTGTTGGGCAGGATAGCCCCTGGCTAAAGAACAGTGGTGGTGGTGAGGAAGCAGTATGCAATTCGTATTTTTCTGGCATCATTTTCCACCAGAATTGGGCAAGTTCCTAGGCTACGGCACACCTGTGAATCACTTAAAAACCAAGAGGCACAGAGGAGAGAGTGAACTTCATCAATGATACAAAGGTTTCCTGGAGGAGGCCAACATCTAACGTACCTTAAAGAGTTGTCTCCTTCCAGCTAGAACAGGAGGGCAGTGCACAAGATTCTGGAGACAGCATGGTTCTCAGGACCTTGGCCCTTGCTCCTTATGCTCTACCGTGGGGACATTGTGGTTGGCAGTTGTCTATGTGTATTCTTTGGCTTCTACTTCCACTTTCTTTGACCTCACATAAGTTCGGTACATTTTACCTTCTGCTAAATTCTAGTTTCTACTTTCTCCACATTTTGCCTGGCTGTTAATGTCAGCTGACCTGGGGCTTTTCATGGCCCACCCTCTCAACCTCAGGCCCATGAAGAACAACCCGATTCTCTGTAACTTTCTCTATTAAAGTCCCGTGAATAGGGCTGTGCTTGCCACAGTGGAGCCCTGCTAGGGCTCACCTCTTAATCACAGGCCACGTGATGAGCCTGGAGATGTGAGTCAGAGACAGGCATCTACCCTGGTGCACTCATGAGAGGACAAAGGCAATAGGGACACGTCTAGGGCTGCTGTTTCAGCAGGGCTACAGGTCAGACAGGGCTGCTTAGAAAGGAACATGATCCAACCATGTTTTGCTACTGGCAGCCAAGAGTTACAATAGCCAAATTAAAAATGAAAAGGGTAAGGGATAGCTCTATTTACAGGCAACTGTCATAAATATGGATATTGCCACTAAGTACTTAAAATATGGAGAGTTGGAGTGGCCTTGATAAACTATGAACAGGATAAAATACAATGTTTCTGGAACCAAGAAAAAATGAACAGTTCTTCAGTCTTTACTTACTAAAGAAAAATTTAATTAATAAATAAAGACAAATAAATTTAAGGGTAAAGCAAATCACAGTTGCGAGATGGTGCAAAGAGGAGAAGTAGGGAGAAGGGAAACTTAGAAATTCAAGAAAACATGAACTACAAAGACATGGGGGTCACAGTGGGGTGTAGCACTGCTGAGTATAAGCAAAACATGTGTGATCACGTGGAATATGAAATATAGCAGCCAATAAGATTCTTTAAATTCTCAGCATTGGGTATACCCTGATTTAGCTTTATTTTCATAGTTTTTATAAAAGGGAAGTAAAAGATGTTGAAGAGATTGGGAGATGTGGGGTGAAAGAAAGAAAAGGATAGAAAATAGTAATTGGATTTCTTTAGACTGGAAATTTAAAAAACCCAGACTTTTAAAATTAAACCTCAGAATCAGAGGCAACAGATGGGTGAATTATTCTTTTATTCCAATGCTACAATTAAAATCAGAGAGAAAAGTGGGGAGCAAAAACTATTGGCAAGTTGATTGCCAAGCAACCGATCAAATTACAAAAGGCCAAGTCAATTCACTTTCTTAACAACAAAATAATTGGACCGTGTCTGAACTATGTGAAATTATCTCCATTTTAAAGACGTCAAATGAGTTTGATTATTCAGTAATCAATTCATTCCTCAGCACTAGCGTGTTATGTTAGCCAAAATAGCTGATTGATTCAGAAAGTGTCAATTCAGGGGCACTGAAAGTACAGCCTCAGGCTTTGTATGAGAATGAGCTTCAGGACCGGAACTTTCATCTCTTCTTGAACCGAAGAGATGGCTGACATGAAATCTGAGTTGACATAGTCACTCAGAGAACGTCATGGCAGAGAGATGGATGCTTGTTGGCTTCAGCTTCCCTTACTGGACTGCAAAAGATTTAGTCATTCACTCAAACATAAGTCTCATTGCAATTCTGACGCTACCTTGAGTGAACATAGTTAGAGACAATGTCCTCTGCAAGTGACATTTGGCTCCAGATGCTAACCAAAAATTCTAGGGTCCCCAGGCCACCCATACTTCTGACCAACTGGCAACACACTGAGGATTTCTACCACCATCTCAAGTTCAATACTTTGCTAAAATAACTCATAGAACTCAGGGAAGTACTGTACTTGTGATTTTAGTTTTATTTAAAAGGTTACAAATCAGGACCAGTCAAAAGAAAGGACCAGGTGGAAGGGTTTGGGAAAGCGCCAGATGCAGAGCTTCTGTGCCCTCCCACCATGGGATTAAGATGTGCCACTCTCCTGGTACAATTGTATTTCACCACCTAGGAAACTCTCACAGCTTTGGTGCCCAGAGTTTTTACTGAAGCCTCATTATGTAGATCTGAATCACTGACTGTGCATTTGAGCTCAATCTCCAACTCCCCCTCCTGTGAGAATGGATTAAGATCATGTGGCTCACAGTCCCAACCCTCTAATCACAGGTTTTGGCTTCTAGCATAGCCAGATTCCATCCTGAGGGAATGTAGGAATATGTGATGGTTCTCTTACTAGTACAACCTCAGAGGTCACTCTCTTCAAGTGAGGATGGTGGCTTCCAGACTGTGAATCCTACTGTCATTGCCAATTCCCTTGGCAAAGAGCAAAGAGCAAAGAGTTTGGGTGGGGTTTCAGTTTCTTAACCTGCCCCCTTTCTTCTCTTCACCTTTCCTGATCTCTTATCATACCTCTTCACAGCTCCAACTTCAGGTCTCAGAGTTCCAAGGCGAGGAAGTTGCTCTTTGCTCCCATTCCCTCTCCCTTTGATTCAGCTGATCTGCCCTGCATCTCAATGAAAATGACAGCATTATCCAAAGGCTCTAACCAACAAAATCACACCCAAAATAGTTGGTCATTGGTGCAATTCATAAACTTTGTGTTGGGCTGCTTGGATTGTGCTTACCGTCAGTTACCATTATCATTTAACACTATTATCCAGGAGAACTCAAGAGCGTGGCCTTCCAAGGTCTGTTGGAAGCTACCTTCTGTGCATTTGCCTAGATAGTAAAGCCAGGTTCTGGGGAAAGAATCAGAAGATGGACCAGCAGGCAAGATAGGCAAGATCCCCGAGGACCCCTCCTACCCTCATGCTATGAGGCGGAAGGAGAAAAGACGAGACTGGGAAACACAGGCCTTCCTGCAGACCGCAGAGAGGCCAGGCTGGCCGTCAGCCAGAACCCACCGGAATGTGTCCTCCCAGGGAGACTGATATGCTGGGACAGTCAAGGCCAGTGTCTGAAAACAGAATTGTAAAGGAAGGACAAGAAAAGTAGCAGCCTGACTCCTGCCCTCCTATCTCTGGGTCACAGAGACCAGGAGGAACAGAGCCAGAATGGACACATGAATCCCAGTTGTTACTGCTGGGTTGGGTTGGATGGGTTTGCATGGAGACAGGGGACTAACTACTCCTGGTGATCCTTTTAGCCTCTGACATGCAATCCAGTAGGGTGCTTTGATGTCAAGGGAACTGAGGTTTGAATCCTGGTTCTGTTAACTATCACCCGAGTGATACAGGCCTTGCTGAGCCTTGTTCACTGCACATATGATGGAGATAATAGCTTTTTTGTATTTCTGTGAAGTGAAACAGTGTCCTGTGTTACCTGGCACACGGACACCATTTCCCTTCCTCCTCCCTTGTCCTCCAGTTCCTGGTGCCTCCACTGAAACTTGTGCCCTGGATCCTGCATCTGGATGTTTGACTGAAGTCCCTGCTCTGTTTGTTGCTGGGCTGTGACCATCGGGACTCCTCACTGTCCAGCAGAGTTAGCACACAAGAGTGAGGTGCTCTGAGACAGACTTCACTGGTTCCCTTTACTCTCCCAGCTTGCTGCTCCTGACAACAGGAGGTTGACATTTATGTCCTGTGACTTCAGCAACAGCAGTCAGGCCTCTCCTTTGCCCTTCACCAGGTACCCCACCCCAACCCCCATACGAAAGCAACCTGGAAGACTTCCTTCTACGTTACCTACTGAAATGCACCTATGGGCATTTTGTTTTATAGGTTTTTTTGTAGTCAAAATGCAAATTTTCTTAGAAGTCATTCTGCTTTAAGGCCGATACTTCGGTCAATGCAAGTTGCGGATCCCTTGTCTGAAATGCTTGACATCAGGTATGTTACCAATTTCAGAATTTTTTGGACTTTGGAATATTTACATATTCACAATGACACATCTTTGGAATGGGACCTAAGCTTAAATATGAAATTCACTTGTGTCTCATGTACATCCTATAAGACAGCTTGAAGGTAATTTTGCTCACTATTGTTAGTACGCCTCTACTCTCCCTGTGGCCCATCTCACTGAGATCATGTGTGGAATTTTCTATTTGTGGTGTCACAACTGTGCTCAAAAATGTTGATATTTTTTGGATTAGAGATGCTCAGCCTGTAAAGTAGATGAGTCACCTTCTCTCCTCCGGGGTCCCTGTGTCGGGGAGGCCTGGCTATTGGCTGAAGAAGACAAGAACCACATATTCCACTGATAGTGGTGTACACTGTCCTTCCACTTATACCTGCCACACCATTTTGTTGTGTACTCATCTCAGCAACTGTTCAAAACCAACTTCTCATCGAATCTATTCAACTCGAATAGTCAGCCCTGGAGTTTTCTTTTCCCGGCACCCCCACCCTCCTATTCCTGCCTTAGCTTTATGCATGCTGGAAGGGAAGAGTTAACTTTTGCTAGGGGCCTACTATGTATCTGGCAGAGGGTGACATATGTCATCCATTGAAATCTCACTGCAAGCCTAGTAATGGGGATTATCAGTCTGTTTTATGAGAAGAAGAAACAAATAGCAGAAGTAAATTACTCAAAGGCACCAAACCCAAGGGGTTAGAGCTGGGGTCTGGGACCACATCTTTTGCTCTCTGTTTTTATGAGGTTATTTAGGGCTTTGTTCTTCCTTTTTGCTATAATTTTCTCTTTTCTACTTCTAGAACTTTTTTAAAGCTTCTAGAATGAGAATAATGTGTTGGACAAAAACAATTAATCTTTTTTCTCTTCCAAGAGAATAGGAAGAGAGCTTTTGCAAATGGGAGAGGGAACAAGAGATAGTGGGAGCAGGGAGAGATGGAAGGGGCAGGGGATGAGGGAGAGAGAGAGAGAGAGAGAGAGAGAATTTAGATGTGTTTTGCACTAAGTTCCCCATGATAATTATAATCGTGATGTACTGAAAGCATGTAGTAATGAAAAATCTATCACAAAACCCCAACATTTTAAAAATATTTCCTTAGGAATACATTTAAATGTCCACCAAACATAAAGAGTAGTGTTACAGCGTCTGCAACTGTCAGCCCTTTGTCCAGGTTGACAGGTAGGTGCAGGTCAGCACGCAGGTACTGCAGAGAAAGGGGAAGAGGACCCAGAGCAAGCAGGTTGAACTGACGCGCTCTTCAGTGCCTTTTAGGACACCTTTGCCCACAGCACCTGTCCCAGTCAGGTTCCTGCTGTCATTCGGAGAGAACAGCGATCTCTAAACCCATAGCAACCCTTACTACGCACGGGAGGGTATGCTTCACAAATGAAAGCCAAGGGATTCTTGCATTCTAGCATGTTCCATTTTGCAGGGGTTGATGCTAAACGCAGAACTGGTTCATTTCTTGCTCAAGGCCACATAGCAATCTAGTGTCAAAGCTGGGACAGAAACCCGGGCAACCAGCCTCCAAGCTAACTTTTAAACCCTGAGTTTGATTCCTTCCATTATTTCCCCGGCTGAATTTATAATCTGAAAACACCACAGTCTCCGTCTTTTTCCTGTTCACAAGGCTGTGCCAGCCTTTTATTCTCAGTTCTCATCTCAAATACAAACCATGTAGAATTACCTTTTAGAAGTTCTGCAGTGTTTATCCAAGGGCAAGGGCCAAGACTTTGAGCTTTCAGCCGCGACGCTGTGCATTCTTTCTATAACTAGCTCACCTATGTGAACTTTGCTAGGCAGCCTGCACAAACAGGGGCATCTACAGCCCCCCTTGTCCTGTTTCTAAGCAGGACTGAGATTCTGTGTGTTTGGGAAGTTGCAGAATCAACCCCAGCTTATTATCTGAGAGCCAGTAGGTGGATAAGGAAACAGTCTCTGGTGCAAAGCCTGAGTGCTGGTCAGCACACAGATCATCTGAGAGGCAAGCTGGGAGGCACGGGGACAGGACAGGCTGACCAACTGACCCTGTACACAGTGGCAAGGCAGGGGTTAGGGCACACGTGGCATGGTACAAAGGCATAGGCACCACCGAGTCCCTTTCTAATGAGGCCATGTCTCATCACCACAGTGTATTCCAGCACCTATGAGTATGGGGGACCCAAACCTGGTCCAGGAGGCCAGGTGCTGCCGACCAGTCTGTCCCAGACATACTGCCTCCAAAGGACACAGCCCCAGTGCCTGAGAGCAGAGAAAAGAGTCCAGGTGTCGTGGGAGCCTTCAGAGCAGTAGAGGGAACTTGCATGGGACTATACAAGGCTCTGTGCTGGTGCTTCATACGCCTTCTTTCCTAGCAGCTTGAGAGGTGGTCCTTGGCTCCCCTCATCTTTGATGAGCGAGTCCTGCAAAGAGTCGTCAGAGCATGGCTTCAGGCGCAGGGCTCACCTCTCACCTGAGCTTTGCTCCCCCACCCCACTGAAGTGGGGTGGCACATGGGACCGGCGTCAGGACTGCCAGGAGCCACTTCCTGCTGCTGCCCCTAGCTATGTGACCTTCAGCTGCAAACTTAGCCATGGTCCGTCTCATTCTCCTTATTTGTAGTAATTGTAGCCATATCATGGGGCTTTTGAGATGGGTAAGTGAGTTACTTCCGTGAAGCCCTTACACAAACAGTATTAGGCCCCCAGCGAGCATTCAGCAAAGTTAGCATCTCACTACACAGTTCCTCAAATCCTTTAATTAACTAACTGAGTTTTCAGTACTGGGGCTTGAACTCAGGGCCTTTGCACTAAGCTACATCCCAACACTTTAAAAAATTTTACTTTTAGACAAAGTCTTACTGATTTTCCCAGGCTGGCCTTGAACAAGCCATCCTCCTGCTCCTGGCTCCAAGAATGCTCGGATTACAGTATGTTCCACAATGCCTGCCTTGTCAAATCCTCTGATGCCAGGTTGACACTGGAGAAAGTGATAACCTGTGAAGGTTAAAGGACCTAAATGCCTGGAGTCTTGCTCCATGAAGAGATAATATAAAAACTTGCCCAAAAAATGATCACTTCTGTTTGTCATGTTCACCTACCAATCAGGACTCCCACTGATATCACACCATTTTCTTTCCAGTGCTAAACTTCAGTCACCAAGCTCCCCAACTCCTCCACGTAGGGATCTACCCATCTGATGGTCTTCTACAGCTATCTCACATTGTTTCATATAGCTTACCAAACAGAGCAGCATACTGAATGGAAAACTAAATGGCAAATAAGCTAGTTTTACCACAACTTGGAAGGGTATATTCATTGTCCCATGTGATTTGATTTGATCCCAGCTGCAAACTGCAGTAGGGTTTTAGTGATGGCAGCTTCCGTCAACATCTTACATCATTTTGAGGATTTTCCTGATTTTCTTAAAGTCATGGGCATACTATGCATTGTGTCTCAGTTCTCCTCTTGTTGAGCCTTCAAAGTACTTAAGTGCTGTGGTGTGAATGTGAGGACAGGTTAATCCCCAAAGTCATATGTTAAAGGTATTTGGAGGTAGAACCTCGAGAAAGTACTTAAAATTAGATGAGGTTATAAGGGCGGAGCCCCCATGATGCCATTTGTGGCTTTAAAAGAAGAGGGATGGAAACCTGAGCCAGTCTACATGCACTGGCTTGCCTTGTGATGCCTTTTGCCAGTCTATGATGGAGCAAGAAGGCCCTCAGCAGGTGCTGGTCTCCATGGGCCAAATAAACTTCCAGTGTTTACAAACTGTGTGGCTTCAGACATTTTGTTATAGGGACGGAAAATGGACTAAGACAATGTGAAACACTAGTATGTGAGATGTGCTTGCCCAGTGGCACACAGAGCCTGGATAGTCAGTTTGATCTTCCCTGTGCACGCTGCATTGCATGGCGGGTGATGTAGACTAGGATAGGGCTGGAGAACTGTAGATAGGAAGGCAGATCATTGGTAGGAGTCACGAAGGTGGAGAAGAGAGGCAAGACTGCACAAGCAAGAATGTGGAGGTTGAACGGCCAAAATCAGGCAAGTGCTCCAAAGCGATGTCACAGGAGAGCAGTGCACATAAAGCTGAAGAGGCAGATCAACATGCAGAACCTTGTTAATTTAACAGGTTACCTATCCTCTTTGTGACTTAGTTTCCTTGTGTATAAGTGAGAACAATGAAAGTACCCACCAGATAATGCTATTGTAAGGATTGTATGATATAAGGCGTATAAGGAGAGTCTTCTAGTACTTGGTATATAATAAACATTCACTGAATAATAACAATAGTGAATGATGATGATGCTACTAGAAATGTAGTGAAAGGCAAAAGTATCACTCGGCTTTCTGTCATAACAAATATCTGCAATAAGTGATTTATAAATAGAAAATGTTGGGCTGGGGATTTAGCTCAGCAGCATAAGCGCCTGCCTGGCAAGTGTGAGGTCATGAATTCGATCCCCTGTGCACCGCCACCCCTCCCAAATGTTGATTTTGGCTCTCAGCTTTGGAAGTTGCAGTTGTTTTGGGCCTAGTGGGAGGTAGTGCATGATGGAAGAGCCCTGTGGTAGAGCAAAAATGTTCACCAGTAGGCAACACAGGAGGAAGAGGAAGAGGAAGGACCTGGGTCTTAAAAGTCCTCTTCAAAGGTAACCGCAAAGCCCTAAAGTCCTTTCTTTGGGCTGTCCCTCCTCGACATCCACATAACCCCCAAACAACACCACTCTGGGACAAGGCCTTCAGCATAGGGAACAGTTAGCGTTCAAACCGTAGCAGCAAGACAGGGTGAACAGTAAGGCCAAGGGTACAAAGGACTATAAAAAGCTTTATCATTAAGGTTTACTCTCCAAGCCTATGGAAGTGTTAAAAGAGTTTAAATCATGGGAACAGCATGACCAGATTTGTAATTTAGATGGATTTTTAAAGGGCCAATATTGTAGATTAGTTTGAGAAAACAAGACAGAAGCCGGGAAGGTTCTACTGGTGTTATTACCATAGCCCAAGTGAGAGGTGATAAGGTCCCACCTAATGCAGATAAATGGCATTAGATATTAGCTAGAAGAAGAAGGCATAAGTAAGAACTTTAGGAAGCAAATGTGATATGAGTTGGTGAAGGAAAAGATAGAAATGAGAATATTCCCAGGGTTTCTAAGCGAGGTGGGTAGATGACTATGATCCTGTTTGCTGGTATAGGCACATGCAAAAGAAGCATGTGTAAGAAAGACAAAGATGTATAGATAATTTCTAAAGGATGAGTTTGAGGAATCTGTAGGTAGCCAGATGGAGAGGCCCAGCAGATCCTTATACATATGAAAATGAAACTAACTAGAAGATCTCAACTATACTTTGGTTTCTCTTCAGGTCATATAAATCTTTTGCCTTTTACTAAAGATTTCCATGGAGAGGAAGAACTCTGAGTCTTCAAGTTTCTGAGGCCTTGTTTTGACAAGGCTACATTAAAGCTCAAGAAGAAGAGGAGGAAGAGGAGGAGGAAGAAGAAGGAGAAGAAATGATCTCAGCAAGAAGTACTGATATGGATGTTTCCAGCATGAAGATGATTATGGAATCATGGGAGTGGAAGAGACTGGGAAAGACAGTGGGGTGAGAAAATGAGAGGAATAAAACAAAACAATGGCAAGCATTGTAGAAGAAGAAGAAGAAGAAGAAGAAGAAGAAGAAGAAGAAGAAGATATCAGCGTACTGAAGAGAGATTAATGGAAATATAAGAGTGATACAATAGGAACTAAGGGCAGAGGTAGAAGAACAGAGACATTGGCCATCTTACATGTCATAGGTGCATCTACCAAGGAAGGGCAGAGATGGAGGCAACTAATTTGGCAAGTAGCAGGGGAGGAAGGAATGTGACAAAAGGGAGTAGACACAGAGAACAAGGACACTGTTTGAGCTATTCTGTGGAGAAAAGTAAGAGAGAGAAAGAGAGGAGTATGTAGGGAAGACAGGAAGGGGAACATAGTTGCTGTTAGGGTACTCTTTAACTTCCAGTGAGACGGTGAACCAAGTTCATACTGATAGGAAACAACATATGAAGAGGAGGAGGTTGTAGAGGCAAGGTAAAAAGATGCGTGAATCAGTTTTCTGATACTATAAAAACTACCTGTAACAGTCAATTTATAAAGAAAAAAGGTTTATTCAGGCTCACAGTTTTGCAAGTTGCAACCCATGATTGGTTGGCCCCATTTCTCTGGACGTGTGGCAGCACCTTATGATGGGAGCGTGTGACAGAACGAGAAGTGTGACAGTAAAAAGACTCGTGTCCCACAACCCCCTTGAGTGCAGGTGTTTGGGGACTGGAAGCACATCCTATAGGCCATGCTTCTTAAAGTTTCCACCATCCAGTAGCACCAGGGGCTAAGGACCAAGCATTCAACACATAGGCCTTTGTGGGGACATTCCAGATGTGAAGTGGTACAGAAAGTTTATCATGGATCCCAATCCAAAAGGATACAAGTGGACATTGTACACAGAGCTGTCAAGCATTTGTATCTGTGAAGAGAATAAGAAACAAAGAAGCAAAACCCATCAACGTCCTCACCCTCTGTAAGACTCCAGGCAAGAAAGTAAGTAGGTGGAAGTTTTTGTCTGTGGAAACGTTTAAGTTTACACAACACAGTCTGAGGGTTTTAAAAAATCTGGAAATAGAAGCACATAGTCTGAGCGAGATGTACAAATGATCACTGAGGCCTCTCTGCAGAGTTGTGAATATTTGGAGTTTCTACTGAAAGGGTGCTGAGCTAGGTTGAGGGGAAGGTTGACTGTCAACATTTCCATGAGCTCAGTTGGAGAAGCTCCTGAATTCGGCAGCATCATCTGCACTGCTGGGCATGGTTGGTCCTCCTTCTGTTAAGGAGTCAAGCACAGGAAGAGAAATGCAGGCTGGGACATTTATGCAGGGTTGAAGATTTGCCATCAAGTAGGCTCAGGGAAAGTCTAGGAATCTGACAGTGGGGGGTGCAGATGAAATGACATTTCTGAGGAGCAACTGTGAAAATAGGCTCAGGCAGCTAACAATGATCCTCCTCTGTCTCTTGTTTGTCCCACAAAGGCTCAAGGGAAAGAAATGACCTCAGAAGAAATTATACATGTCTGTTAATCATTATTATTGAAGAGATGGGAGCCTGTTTTCATTTGTGCTCTAATTTACAATTATGCAGAACAATATGTTTAACTTTAATTGTCTGCTTCTACTTGCCCTGGGGTTATATATCAGCTTCAAGTTTGGGAGAGCCCAAAATCATTGGCTGACCTCCCACAACGATCAGGCAGTTCCCCACTGACCTGGGGACAGTAGGGACTCTACGCACCATTAGCAAAGGAAGGGTAAATGTTTACCCAGATTTGCAGAAGAAAGCTGTTCAACTCTGGTTAGAAATGACAGAAGAAAGGACAAGGTGTCACTTAATAAAAAGCAACTGAAACATATGCATCAAGGAACCCAGTTCGCCCCCAAAGGAAAGAGTGGGCAGGAGAAGTAGGTCTGGTTTTCAGCAGCAGGCCCTGGTCTAGGAGGAGTCAATAGGTTAGATGGCAAAGTTAAGGATGCAGTGAACAGGCTCAAGGTGCTGCCTTCATCCACACAAACTTCTGTTTTAGTTGTCGGTAGTGTGTAGCAGGACGCGAGCAACACTCCCTTTCTTTGGTTAGGGACCATCTTCTTGGTGGTGATGACAGAGAAAGAGCCCATAGCAATGTAGATGTGCTACTGCCACTTTCTCTGGACCCCAGGGAGCTCTGAGCAGTCATTTCTTCCATGGCATTTTAGAAAAGTTTCTCACATTTATCAATTACAAACAGAAAAGCCCCAGCAATGTGACCCACCCTGTTTAATGGCCCTTGAAGACATTCAGACAACTTGGGTAGCAGCCTGACTTCGAACCAAAAGATCAGTATATTAAAGGTCACAAAGATACATTGCTTAATAATGGCATTTTATAGCACATTATGATTTAGGAAGGAATTCCTGTCATCATATTTTGATCTTCACAAAAATGTTGAAGGTGATTGCTGTTCTGAGTAAAGACACTTCCTTACATTTCTTAACTTGAAAAGTATATTTTTCATATATTAATTTGATCATTTTTGACCATTTTCCTTAGTATTCTCTTGTCATTTTTATTTTTGTCCCCTACTTCCCTACTCCCTTGCTCTTAAAACCTTCAGTACATTTCCAGAATCAAACCAAGTCTGTCCTGCTTAAACCTCCGTGTTTAGACTCAGCTGGGTCTTCCAGCGTTACCTCCTGTGGTCAGCACCTTGGAAACATGTCTCTGGCTTTATTCTCTCTGCTCCCTCTGCCAGCCATGCCCTCTCCTTCCTCTGCTCCTGACTTCTCTGCTGTACTGATTCTCTATTCTACATTCCTACCAGCTCTTAGAGATTTCGGTTAGTTAACACTTTCTTAATAAAATCTGTCTGCCACCATCCTCAGATCCTGATGTGAGCTTTTCAAGGTTATCAATCTACTTCATATCCTTGTTTCAAAAAAAATCTGCCCTAGGAGTCAATGACATTTGGTAAAGTCTCTTGCTAGATTATAACATCTTTAAATCTGTGAAAGCCATGGTATTCTGTGTCTCTCTGTCTCTCTCTGCCTGGTTATTTATTTATTAATTGCAATATTCAGGATTGACCTCAGATCTTTCACACTGAACCAAATCCCCAGCCCCCACCCCCTTTAGTGTATATTTTGGAACAGGGTCTCACTGAGTTGCTCAATTGCTGAGTCTGAACTTGAGACCCTCTTGCCTCAGCTTTCTAGAATGCTGGGATTACAGGTGTGGAACTGGATTCTTTTCTTTTAAATTTAAAACTGGGATCAGATCAAGCATCCTCTCCGATGTGCATTCTCTTTGTTGGCCACTTAGTAATTCCTTTTCTCCCTGGAATGTGCTTTTTAAAGATACTTTATAGAGATGTGCTTATCACACTTGTTTTCCTCTCTGTTAAACTGAAAGCACCTTGAAGGAGCACAGCAGGCCGGCTGCCTGAGTTTAAATCTCAGTTCTCCTATTTACTAGCAGTGTGAGCTTGGGCAAGTTATTTACTCTCTCTGTGTTTTACCTTCTTCATTTCTAAAGTAAAGGTAATAACAGTACTTATCTCAAAGACTTGAGAGGATTAAATGACTTAATGCATACAGAATGCTTATCAGTACGCCATTGTAATTTTTATACCGTGTTATCCTGTGTATTCTTAATGACAAGAATGACACTTCAGCTAAGCAGGTACACAGCAGATATTTGTTGAATAAATGATTAGATAAGGGTAGGAGAGTATGATGCCTCTCTCTAATAGATTCTCAACTCAAAAAATGGGACTTTCCCTCACCCATAGCTTTCTCACAGCAAGTTCAAGTGAGGTTTATAATAGGCAATCAATAAATATTTGCAGAGCTTTATAAATATTAATCTAGTCCAGTGATGGGCAGATTGAGAACAATAAAAATACACTGTGCAACAAATTAGGTTCTTATCAATAAACAGTCACGCAGGATTTTACTTTAAGGTTGTGAGGTGTATTTCCCTTCTGTCCTAAGTTCCTTGTGGTGAAAATTATTTAATGCACATGGGCGATTTTACTCAGACTCCAGAACTGCTCCAGTCACACAGAGGAAACCTGCAGGAGAGGTCACAGTGCAGCTGGAGGAGGGAACCACCGGGAGCACAGAGGTGGCACTGAGATTCTGTGGGGCCGAAAAGAGGAATCCAGACCCTAGACACAGCCACCATTGGGAAAGTTGTAGAGAGCCGGGCGGTGGCTCTGCACTGGATCTGGCAGATGAGGACAAGAACCCCAGAGGAAAACTTCCTCTAATTGGAGGCTTGGGCTGTCAATAGTGAATCAACTAGAGATTGTGAAAAAGCCTGTTTGAAAGAAGAAAAAGCCCTTTGTGGCAGACCAGTCGGGCAAGTACGGGATAATTCTCAGTCCAGCAGATAAGCACGCTCACGTTGGCGACCACACCATGAACAAGGCAGAGACCTGTTTATTTGGCTAGAAATGCTTACACTGGCCTCTGCCCCTCCACCTCTGCTTTGTCACTCAACTTTCCTCATTTTGTGTTGGAAAGGTTTTTTTTCCCCCTCCCCTTGGCTTTTTAAAGTAATATCAGTGGAGCAGCTAATGAGGCGGCGGAAAGCAAGCTGGTCCGTTCAGGGTTGCTAATGACTCTGTTCCCTGGAGCCTAATCAAAGATTTGTACATTTAATTGCTGTCAAGTCAGCTCCAACCACCTGCCATTTCTGCAGCACCTGAGCTCCCAACCCTGTAGCCCCTGAGTCTAAATGAATCCATCACCATTTCTAAAGGCCGGAAAGGCAGGCTGCCGGGCAACCTTTAATCCAGTTTGTCCAGGAAGGCAGAGACCAAGAGGCCTATCTGTGAGGTGTCACTCACCTGATGGGGTTGACCCTGGAGTGATACTGGCTTCTGCTTCTCTGGGGAGAAAAGGGACAGGTATGATAAAGCTGGGGGTGCAGAATGGAGGAGAGGATGAAAATGAGACGTCTTATTCAGAATCTGTGGATACTTTTCTCTGCAAAGATGACTTAATTTCCAACTCCAGCATGGGTTGTACCATGCATCAGTGTGGGATCCTTGTCAGTGAAAATGGTACTCATTTTATTGTCATTTTGTCATTCCCCTGTCAAGGTTGTAGTAGTCCCCTAGGTCCTTTTGGAGATTGGACACTAAAAAAAAGTTAATCTGGACCTGAATTTAATTTAATGGTAAAAGAGTTTAGCTATTTTTTTTTGAGGGGATATAAATCAGTGAAGTTAGAAAATGATGCCTTGCCATTTGTCCTAACTGCAGTAAAAATTATCTAAACTCATACTGAATTCTAACCATATGGTTTGCCTGTTAGAGATATATCTGATGTACCTAATAGATCTGATCTTCTGAGATCTGTCTCTAGATCAATTTTACTCAAACTTGAATGTACATCAAAATCACCTAGAGGGTTTATTAAACACAGTTCCTGTGCCTCAAATCCAAGATGCCTGATTTGATGGGTGTACAGGGGGCTGACGATTTGTAAATCTAACAAGCTTCTGGGTGCTGTCAATCCACTGAGCTGGGGGGAATGATCTTGAGGACTCTTGGAAAGGCCTAGTTTACTGTTGACAGGGGATAAAATGTCATTTCCCAAAAATTCTGCCATGGTCTACCTGCGACTAACTGCATTGGGAAGACAGACTGGCTTCTCAATAGAGAGATAGAGGCCACATATTTCATGTAAGAGACACACACCACAGGCTGAGTCAGAAGTTGAGCAGGAAGGGAGTTTGACTCCTAGACAAACACCTGAATCTTTTGGGTGGAATGCCTTTTGGGATTCATTCTCCTCTAGAGTGACCAACCACAAATTTGCCCAGGACCAAAGGGGTTTACTAGGACTCCCAACACAAAAACAGTCCTGAGCAAACAGAGACACTGCTTGCCTGTCTTTCCTATGTCATGAAGGGCACATTAACTCAGATTTACAAATAAAATAAAAGTAAATATTGCTACTTTTTTCCCTATATCATTGCCAGAAAAAGCCAAAATAAGAACAGCAATGACCAAAATCAAAGCAAACAACAAAACGAAAGAGGAAACTAAGGCATTTAGATTTATATCTACATTCATTCTCCTCAATTTGCTATTAGTAAGTACTTGTTCTTGGCAACTTTGGAACACAACCTATTTTTTATTACTTATTTACAAGGAGTAGACTTCAAGAAATTTGCTAAATTTCAACTAATATATATATAAATCAGAAGAGACAAATATATCTATCCTTCTACAAAAACCTACAACTTTGCATTGGTCAGGACCTGAATTTGTAGGGTAGTCTTTTAGGATCAACAAGTTGATTTGATGAAGATATTCTAGTTACTAGCCATGTTCTAAAGCTTTCTACTAATTGTTGTTTTCTTGTATTTATTTGTCTTCCTGTACTCTGCACAGTTGTCACCTCATTCCAGATAAATGCGCAGTTGTTTTGATTTCCTCCTTACTTCTTAGTCTATTTATATCAAGAGACCCTGGAAGGTGTGCAAGATAACCTTACTAGAAAAATAAATTCTGAAGTGCAAACACAGTATGATATGTCAATCAGATGGAAAAATATTGTTAATTGTTATTCATTTACTACCCTAAATCTTTCCCTAGAGCCTTGAAATCACAGAAAAAAAGGAATATTTGCTCTTTATTCACCTTTGGAATTTAGATCAGAATGCATTCATGACCTGGGAAGATAAAACAAAAGAGTAGTTATTTAACTAGACTGAGACAAAAAGTATGTGTGTGGAAGTATGTTATTTTCATGGAAAAGCTAGATCAGCAGCCTTCCTGATAGAAAATAAATGTTCTTTTATTAGGGTTGAGAATTCCTTATGAGTGAAAACTATCTTTAAGAGAGGAATCTTACTTCTGGTTCCCCCAAGTGATGACATCAACTCATCTTGCAAGACTTGGAGGAAGCTTCCTTCTGTGGGAAGATCCTTCCCTAAGTGGAGCACTTTCCAGCCCCTGGGCTGCTTTCATCTGCCCTGCTTTTGTGTCACAATCATGCTTTGCCCTGCGTAACATGGCCTTGGGGTCCTATGTGTATGTAGTCATCTCCCAGTTTGACTGCAAAGACTTTAAGTCCAGGATATAGGACATGGTCAGGATGAGTACCTTGTCTCATGCAGAGCCTGGTTCTTCTTCTTTCTTCTTTCTTCTTCTTCTTCTTCTTCTTCTTCTTCTTCTTCTTCTTCTTCTTCTTCTTCTTCTTCTTCTTCTTCTTCTTCTTTTTCTTTTTCTTCTTCTTCTTTTCTTCTTCTCCTTCTCCTCCTCCTCCTCCTCCTCCTCCTCCTTCTCTTCCTTCCGGATCAGGGATTAAACTCATGACCTCGGGTTTACCAGACAAGTGCTTGAGCTGCTGAGCTAAATCCCTGGCCCCAAACTGATTGCTTCTTGAGAGACAACATTAGAGACAAAATGTCAGCATGGCAACAGGGTTGCTCCATTTCACTCAGAGTTCATGTACTCCTCTCTCTTTGGCCCTGTAAAAATCCAGAGCTATGGAAAATAAGACCACCAGCAAGCTCTTCCTTCTTAGCGTCTTGTTCTCTTTCCACTGGCTTTACCTCTGCTTTAAGAGAAAGTCTGGCTCCAAGAAGTGTTTACTCTCCTCCTGGCCATCTTTCCAGGAATAACATGGAATGGGGCGCTCTGTGAGACAGAGGTCTTTTCTCAGCTCAGCCTCACATTCACACTGATCCTCACTGCTTCTTTATCAATCCTTCCCAGTCATTAGGGTCAGTAGTGGAAGAAATGGAGAATGTTCTCCTTTGGAAAGTTTGACTTTTTACAAGTGTGGCTCTCTTTATTCAACAGGTGTGATTCCAAAGAATGATTTTAAAAATCATACTTTTAGAAATCTAGTCAGATCTAAAATGTACGAGAAAAACCTGGCCACATAGTGGAGGTCTCTGTGAATACATTCAAAATAGTCCCATTGCTAGTGGAATATCAAGCCATAACTGGCTTTACTCCAGCAAGATGCATGAGAACAGTTAATGACTGGCTGTAGGCAGCTCTAAGGTGCAGAACTATTAATATGCGTGGAGTTCTCTAGGACAATTACTCTTGAGGGCTTCAATTTCTTCTCTTTAACACACTATTGTCCTACCTCACTGGTGTCTGTTGCCTCCCTTTCCTATCTGTACACAGAAAGGCAAGAGAGAGCATTCAAGGTTTCCTTTACTTCAGTCCTTCTTTCCAAATATGTGAGCCTCTTGCCAAAGTGTGGTGGGGAAAGTTAAGATTTGTGCAAAGATTTCTATGTGTGCACAACACCTTTTCAGTTGTGCGCAGAGAAGAAACAGGTTGAAATTAAGCTACTTGTGTATTCTCTTTTCTTTCTGATGCACAGATCAACAAGAAGGTGTCCTATCATAATAGAACACACAGCACCTGTTGTATCCCCTGCATCCTGTCTACATTCACTAACCCTGCATTCCACATCTCTAAGCTTCAGTTTGTCCTGTAGGCACTGTGGTACCTTGGAAGGTCTTCAAACAGGGGTGTGTTATAAGGGTGTTATATGTTTTGTGTGATGGTTCCAGCACCACATAGAACACTCTTTCAGTTAGGCAGTGAGCTAGAGAGAGAGAGAGAGAGAGAGAGAGCTGAGAGAGTAGTCAAGATGTGTAGCTTATCAGTTGTCACTGAAAGAATTTTTCTGGCTATAACCTTCTTCATTCTGACTCTTCTGGTCTTAAAACTTCCAAGGCTGTTCCTATGCCAACCAAAGCATGACATGATCTCTGTTTCTGGTGCAACATAGCGATGGGATCTATGGTACCAGGAAGATTTGTGAGAGGTCTGATTTATTGCCCATTGTTTTGTGTGGGAGAGTCTAGTGGTTTAATCCTAACTACAGAACTCTATAGTGTCCTGCAATGCTTGTTTAAATGCACAGTGGTCATGTGCCCCATGGTATCATTGGGGGTGTGTGCCAATCACATGCTCCCAGACACCAAGCTGACCCAGGAAACGCCAGACAGGTACTCCCAGGGCTGCAAACATGCAGATAATTTTAATTGCATAATACAAATAACCAAATACTCCCCTAGGACATCCTTTTGTGACTCATATGCTTGATTCTATGTTATCTGCCAGACTCTTCCAGAAAAAATCCCGATACTTGCTTTATATGTTTCCCAGAAATTCACCCCCAGTGCTCATATTTTCAGGGAAAGACAAACTTTTTCTGTTTCTGCTGGTCTGTTTTGATAGATTAAACCCAAGGATGCAGAACTTCAATGTCATTGAAACACCACCACCACCACTAGGACCACCAAACAAAAAAAAGTAAATGGAATCTTATCAACCAGCTCTAAAATATAGCATGTCAGTTGTTCGGCCAAGTCATATATCTGACCTCAGCTGATTGACTCATACAATGGGGATGATAGACTTTCTTGGAAAGTTCTTAGGAAGAACCAATGAGATGCTGCGTGGAGCACCTGGAAAATACAGGCTTGTCACACTGTATATTTGCCTATAGATCACTCAGCCATCTGCCCTTTGTCCTAGAGGGAAGAGTGTACTGACAGCTGCATATGCGAGCCACCAAGCTCATCTTTTACCCTAGCTATCCACCCCCATCCCAGTCTACACTGTCAGCAAGTCCTAGATGTCAAATTTGGGATGCTGTTCCTGCAAGGGCCCTCTGTGAACTCTGGGAACAGCCATTAGCTTGTCTTGCTGGAGGATGGTACCCAAACCTAACCTCTCTTAGTTATCAATTCTGTCATTCTTGGCTGAAAATAGCTATCTGAATACTAATAAGACGAATATAATCTCAGTCATTTTTTTACTCAAAATTATTTGCAGTCAGCATGAAATATCATACATATGTACTAAAATTCACTCCTCTTAGTGTACAGATCTATAAGTTTTGAAAACTCGCATATTTTTGTGTGATTATCAACATGGTCAACATACATAACAATTCCATCACCTTCTAAAACTCCCATATGTCTTTTTTAAGCAAGTGTTTTAGCTCTCTTGTTCTAGATTCTGGCAACCTTTAGCAGGTTCCTATCTTTTCCAGAATGTTCTATAAATACATTAGTTTGCTATATAGGACTGCCTTCTTTAATTTAGTTTAATGTATTGAGATTGATCCATATCATTATGTCAATCAACTACTTGCTCCTATTTCTTAGTAGAGTTCCACTGAGCAAATGTAGGACAGTAGGAGTGTCCATGTCTCAAGAAGACTGAGATTCCTACAAGAAGACTGAGATTGTTCTCATTTTTGAGTGATTAGAAACAAAGCTATAAAAACTGTCTTGCAGATATAAACATTTTTATTAGACATTTTCTTTTAAGAGACATATTAAAATTTAGTTTTTGGTGAATGCACAGACTGGAAATCTTATGGGACCCCTGGGAAGAGGAGAGAGAATATTTCCATAGTCAGTCATCAGTCAGGCCCAGACCTGTCAGTTAAACATGGGCTCATTGCAGCAAGAGGCTGTTATTATTTTCACTGAGGACTTTTGCTGAGTAGAGATTAAAATTAACTCCATCTCCCTGAGTCCCTGGGGAAAAACATAAGTACATGCTGGCAACCATCAATTTAGTGGGCCTAAGGTAAGTAGTATTCCCATGAATTCTGGCAATTCCCAGAGGAGGTCACTTGTGTGTGCTGGATGAATTCTTCCAATCATTGGTAACTTTTTTAATAGATAAGGAAGAAAACAGATTTTCTAATAAACTTCTTCAGTCATTCAGCCTGAATTAAGCTCTCTTTTCTGGCTTAATTCAAATGTGGGAGATAGCTGTGTTTCATACACAGTATTCTAAGATAATCATTAATATCCACTGCAGATTTTTGACTTATTACCAAGTCAAGTTGCTTTTTCCTGTACCCATTGAAAAAAGGAGTTAGGAAGGAGTGGTACCTACACTAATAAGAAAGTTCAGTTAATCTCAGAATCTCCCTGAATCTCTTCCTCACTCCACCTTACCACCCTTGGGCTTTTTGACTGTCTCAACCCTCACCACTAAGTGGTTCTCATTCATTTCAGATGCATTTATTGTATGCTTGCCTGGAGTCAAGTCCTTGGGTGAAGGCGGGAGCTCACAGAAATGAAGGTACCAAAGGAAAATCTGACCTTTATCATGTGGGACTGAATTAATTTCAATGAGATAGAGCTATGAGCATCATTAAACAATTTTATTTTAGAAGGAGGAGAGACTAGGAGAAACTATAACTAAAAGATAGGACCATGTATTTATAATAATCTGAGGCTCTACATTTTTAATGCTGTGTACAGAATATTTCAGTGTTATCCATGTGATCTGGTCCAGTGTAAAATGTAATTTCAATGAGGAAATAAGTTTGGAGCTTTGAATGACCAGTTTACAAATGCAACCTTGAATGAAGCCCATGAATCATATGAAGAATATTCTATCAATGACTGATTTACCAAATTACTGGTTTCTATTTATTTGTTCCCCTGCTGGAGGCATCAGCTCAACCAAGGGTCAAATTTCATCAGTATTGCTGATAAGTGTTGGGACCTTAAGGAAACTAATAATAGTAAAAAGAATAGTAATGACAGTGACAAGAGCTAACTCTCATAAGCATGGTGGGTATTGATTGGTGTGAGCCCCAGTTCTAACATCTTTCTCCTTCTACTCATCAAAATAGGAATAAACTATGACTAAACTCAAGGTTCTGTTCTAATGTTCTCTCTAACATTGCTTACAATCAATGTCTTTACTCTAAAAATAGATCTTTACCTGAAAACTTGGATACTTAATAAATTATATATATAACAATTATAAATACATACTTATC
Source organism: Hydrochoerus hydrochaeris (assembly GCA_004027455.1). Lineage (NCBI taxonomy): Eukaryota > Metazoa > Chordata > Mammalia > Rodentia > Hydrochaeridae > Hydrochoerus > Hydrochoerus hydrochaeris. Next base: position 74,815 of record PVLA01002852.1, read on the forward strand.
ATACCTAATACAACCAAATTAATAATGTCGTGGAGATTGTATAAGACAATGTAAATATTTAACCTAGTGTTTGCTTTGTATGTGCACCTCTACAAGCAAATTAAATATGAGTAAACATAATACTTGTTTCCTGAAATATGAAGACCAGCAAGCCAAGAGTTCTACAGCAGTCTCTCAGCTTTCAAGAAAGCAAAGCTTTGTGTCTCCTGGGTTGGCATGTGAGAATGCCCTAGGCAAGAATCCATGAAGAGTCTATCACCAACTCTCAGGAACAAAGCCCAAGCAGACCTCACAAACCAGCCTAGGGACAGAGGCAGCTACCCTCACCCTCCATCGCCTTTTCTTTGTTCTCTATTTCTCCCTGCAAGGTCTCTGTCACTCCTCTTTCCATGTTTCTGTGCATTAGCCTACTTCTTTCTGAAAGCTGACTTTCTCTGCTTCCTCTTCAGTATGCAAAAAGTGCTGCCCTACTCTTACTGAATGTAAGTTGTCATTCAAGGGCCCGCCACAATCTGATTGCATCTCCATGGATCTTAAATCAATGTCAGAAGGAAAGGCTCTGGTGATCTAGGCTTCAGCAGGGGTTAACATGCCTATCACTACCTAGTCAGCTTTGGAGACCAAGGAGGGAGCCTCAGTAGGCATCAAGGACGGTGGGTGGTAAGAGTCAGGAGAAGAAGGTACATGCACTTTACTGGCTTAGAATGAGATGCCAAACAAGAAGCAATTCAGGAGAAAAACATTTTGAGCAGGTGGAGTTTAACTGAAATACAGACCAACAGAAGAAATAAATTATTTTAGTCATAGCTGTACACCATAAAATTATTTCATAAGGGCCAGACATATATGGGATATTTTGTACAGGTCTAGAACTCATCCCTGGAGGGCTACCAGGAAAATAAACTGCCTTCAAAATGTATCTGATAAGGAATAACTGAAAAATAATGTTTAGCTAAGAAAAAATAGTATTTCAGGGTAGTTTTTAAAATTCAGGGTAGGACTAGCTGTCCATGAATTTCAATGGCTCTGTGGTGGGAAGAGCCCTTCTGTCCCTCCCTCCCTTCTTTCATTCCTTCCTTTTCTTGTGCAACACGCCAGTGCAGGTATCTTACAAGCACTGAGAGAGCTCCTGCTTCCTGAGAGTCACACACTATACTATTCTTCCAGAGCTCCAGAGATTTTGCGGGGTTATGGCCTAGTGGAGAAGTAAGTATTTAAGTATATGCCACTGGAAGCAATAGTTATTGGGACTGAAGTGACCAGAAGGCTCATTAGGGGTATAACGGGACAGGGAGGAGTTTAGGGGAGGATGAGATGCAGAGAAAAACTTGAAGGATGAGTGGAATCCTTCACAAGGTAGATCAAAGGACCGGTTTCTCAGAGAAAGTAGTATTTATGAAAACACACGGGTAAGAGTTACTACTGCTTATTAACTATAAACATTGCAAGGACAGAACCAAATCATTGCCTCTCTCTTTTGTTCCATGGTAGCCACAAGGAGAGCAGTTTCTTCTCCCACATTCTCTCACCATAATGTGCTGCTTCACCACAGGTCCAAAAGCAAAAGGACCAATTGACCATGAACTGAAACCTCCAAAACCAAACCAAAATAAACATTTCCTACTTTTAATTTCATTATCTTAGGTACTTTATTATAGTAACAGAAAGCTGCCTACACAAATAAGTATTGGGAAGGGTGTTAGGAGCACTGACACAGAACTGAGGGGCTAAGGCAGAGCCTGCACGTGAGGGTGGAGGCTGATCCTCTAGTGCTGCTATAGGGCTTCATCATACAGCTTTATAAAATAACATCTTCATTTAACATGAATATCGAACCATTAAAGGGTGAGATTAAAGGCAGAGTAATCAGTTATTGACCATTGTGTTAATCCAAGAAAAAAGCTATAAAACCTTGGTGGGAGAGAAAGAAGACAACAGATGTAAAAGGCTACTTTATAGGAATTTAGACTCATCTGAACTTGGCAATGCACTGAATGGGAAAAAGGGCCGCACCGAGCCCAGTTTCTAAGTGGCTGATAATGGCTCTATCAGTTAGAATGAAAAACATAAACTGAGGAGCTACTTTGAAGAAAAACACAAGCTTAGTTTCTATTTGCTATGGAAATTGCTTGGGATGTATTCTGGCTTGGTGTAACGAAGACTGGATCAACATTTAGATCTATACAGAAAGGAGTTTCCCATCATGAGGAGCATTCAAGCAGGCATTTGTGTCACCATCTGTCAGTTTGTGAAAGAGGCAGTTCTTCCATTTGGTTAGGAATCAGAGTAAACAACCATTGAAATCTCTTCCAACTTTAAGATTCTGTGATGCTACAATAAAAGAAAAGGCTATTTGTTTCATATGTTGGAGATGTCTCCTGGCAGGTTTTAAATTCTACTATGACATATAGCATGAGATAAAAACAAGTAGAAGAAAAAGTAAGTACATACTTTTTTGTGCATGTTGATAAGCATGTATTATTTTGTATACATTTTTACATGAGGCTGTCAATACCTGCAACATTAGATATAATTTTACCAATAAACGTTCAGTATTTGATATAGTTGACAATGTGAGACTCTGAGCTCTATGTACCTGTGTGTAAATATGTGGCTGTTTTTGTGTAAATAGAAAGAAAGAGGCCATGATTTGTAGCTACAGGATTACTAGTTTTCAGTCAGTGCAATATCTATTCTATTGCTGCAGAGCAGTCATTTATGAATCTTCTGCAAGGCAATGATTCTGAGGAGAGTTAAATATCAATCTAAGTATAACATCAGTATGTAAACAGATTGATGAATTGCTAGATTGCTAGGATATAAACCATATGGAACTGCAAATAGTGTTCTGAGGAACCAGGGATAATTTTAGCATTTCATGAAAACCCAGGATGAGACAGAGTAACACTATCAGCTGATTGAACTTCCCAGTGTTATTCTGGTTCTGCTCTTGAGGTTATAGGGGACATTTAGCAATCTGAACATTACAAATTTAGCTTCCTAGATGACCTCTTACCTAGTGTAGCATTAGCAGATGCCATGTGTGTTATTGCTAGAAAAAACAGTGGTGACAACCTGGGGTGAGGTTGTTACCTGAGGGACCAGCTTTGAGAAATGTTCCCTCAACTTTTGTATGGGTGTGATTAAGATTACAAAGCATTCTGTAGGGGTCCACAATGCAAGATCCTGCAAAAGCTTAGAATCTTTTACTTTTTCAATGGTAGGTACAAGGTTAGAATGCAGGCTTTGCATCACTTAATGCTGCATTTTTTTAATGAAGTGATATTAGCCTCACATGCTTAATCCAGTCATAGTGTAATATGTTCCACAGCTTGCAATAAAAAAGAAAGATTCTCTTTTCCATGCTATCTATGTATGTGAGGACTTTTGGGAGAAATGGAAGGAATTTTAGGCTGAGCCTACGCAGTCAGAGTGGAGCAGAGATAAACAATATTCTGCTGGATTTGATCACCACAGCTTCCAGTGTGGAAGCTGTCTAAACACTCGCTGAGCTTGGCTTCCTCCGTTCTGATTAGAATGATCAAAGAAAACACAGCACTGGGTGGTGCACTCCGAGGGCACTGTGGTGGTTTAGTCAGGGACCTCTCAGAACTGCAAATACTTTGCCACGCAGGCTGAGGGTGAATCTGAGGGTGGACGCCACGTCCACACAGCGCCTGTGCACAGAGGACTGTGCCGGGCTCTGAGCACAAAGCTGTGCCCAGCGGCCCGCTTCGGAGGCCTGTTCTGTGAGCCTGCAGTATGGATACTTTGGGGTGAGCTGGTGACTGGTGCTTTTCGCCAACTCCAGACACTCAGGACAGCTGGTAGGGAACCACTCGGGACAGGCAGGAGCAACCCATCCCCAGGCCGGAGGGTTTCCGAGTGCACAGCTGGGTTCGGGCACCGCTGGGCTTGAAGCCAGCTCCCGCTGCTGCTCTCAATCTGCCTTCCTTTCCCCCAGCAGAACCTCCAGAGACTCTGCAGGCTGTAGAGGGACAGAAACAAGAAGCATCATTTTGCTGCATTGTCTGTTTCATTCTGCTCAACAGCAGACTCTTTGGATGGCCTTTAAAAAAACAAACAAGAGTGCTCTAAAGTGCTATCGCAGTTCTCCTTTGGGGCTGGACTAAGTGCCTCTTATCATTGTATATGGTCGTTTATCCTAACTCCAGTAGGTGTTTATAGCAGAGGTGTCTCTTGGCACCTCCCTATCTGCCCCTCCAATATGCCTGTATGCTGGGGGCATCTTGCTGGGACACAGGTGCAAAGAAAACACAAGTTTTAGATTGGAGTATATCAAACAGTGCTAGCAAAATGTATACATAATCTTCCCTAGTAGTACGGGGTGGGAGCTGGCTGTGAGGTACAGCTGAGGAGAGCTAAGTGAAAGGAATAATTTTCATCATATAGACCGAATTAGCTTTGATCTAAATGGACTAATTACTGTTGTATGAGAGAATGAGCACTGAACAAGAGGGAGGAAGAGGAGGAGGAAGAGCAGGAGAAGGAAGAAAAGAAAAAGGAGGAGGAGGAGGAGGAATAAAACAGCAGCAGCAGGGACTAGACACCATCCTGAGCTTCAAGGAATTAAAATCCACCACACTTCTGTGAGGAAATGTTCCAGTCGCCTGGGCTACCTGGACATTGCTACAGTTTCTTCACTGCACCACCACAATTAGAAATAACCTCATTTATGCTGGCTTCCCTCTTGGTGTGTAGCCTTTGGCAGTGTGTTTGTGTGAGCCTGGCTCTTGCTGTCGGGTCTAGTTAGATAGAGCCTCCTCTCAAGGCCACCTCTCAACCCATGACCCATGAGGCACTGGGGATCGGTTCTCTTGCTCTGAGAACGTCCCCGCAGTGACCCCCTATCGCTGGGAAAACTTGACTTCCAGCACACGGAGCATGTCACGGAGCAGGAGGAACAGAACTTTCTGACTTTAAAGTCAGTTTGGCTTTGCTGCCTTTGAAGTGAATGTTTGTACTTTGAAACTGTTTACAAGAACCTCTGTGAGCAGTGACCTGCAAACACAGATACTGAGAAAGTCTGGGGCCAGAGTATCCAAATAACATGGATAAGGACAAGCGAGTTAAACAATAATTCTGGCATCCACTGCTTAAGGTTTTCAGTTCTTCAATAGCAAATCTTCCTTGCTCTGGGTCTTTAGTCCAGAGAAACTTTGAAAAATAAAAGAAACTCTGTTTCAGTCTCCACTTTGCAGATTACCAACTGTGAGAATTATGTGTGTTGGTCATGACTGAGCTTTGGATCTAGTGGGTGTAAAAGGGGTAAAATCTATTACACGGTGTGTGTGAAAGCATGGTAGCATATATACCTTCTAAGCGTTTTGCAATTATTTGGCTTTCTTTCATTTTCCAGACAGGTTAACTGAGGTCCAGCACAGTTAAGTAAATTGTCTAAAGTATAACAACTGGTAAGGATTATATACTAGAATTTAGGTAAGAGCAGGTAGTCAAGAAATGCCCATCAAAATTAGATTAGCATCATGTCACTGTGACCCAACCTCCCTTTGATATTTACCTTTAACACTGAAGAATGGTTTTCTTTAGTATCTTCATAAGCTGAATTATATTCAGCTTTTGTCTCTGAGAAAGTCTTGTCTAAGAATGTGTGGGATAGAAAGGAGAATGAACCCCTGTTGCATTTGTCTTGCAATCCTCACATTATGAAAGTGATCGCAGAATTAACCCAGGATTTCAGAAAACAGATTTGGGAAAGCATTAACCATTGTGGTCCTTCACACAGTGTTTTGCAATCTAATCTTTATAAACACCCGATCAACATATATTTGTTGAACATCCACTATTTTCAGAATATTGTACTAAGTATCTTATTCTGGTGGAGAGCCAGTAGTTCCCAAAAGAGGAAAATAGACGTTTCATACTGCACTAAGTGTCCTATTCTGGAGAAAAATAAACAAGCACAGAGCTATGAGAACAGGACCAGAAGCAATGTGACGATCTGAGGATTACAAACCAAATCACCTATCTTCAAATGGAGTAGGTTCTAGATACTTGCTGTAGTACCAGATGATATTTATTTATACAAAAGTATTGTTATAATATGACTCCCAGATAAAATTTTCTATTATAAAGACATTATGTCAAATTCTGCTAAATAAAGTAATTAGAAGTTCAAATGTATTTGATTTTCACTTTCAAAAGCACACCTACTGTACACCTTTACACATTTCCTTTGAGACTTCATCCCTAGAATGATAGGAAATACAAAAAGCTGTGATCTTTATGGGATAGGGGGCTTGTACCTGCCAAAGTGACAGGTATACAATGGCTCTTCAACCAAACAATGAATTATAGTTAATAACAAGTGCTCACCATGTGGCAACCACTGCTGTGAGGACTTCACATACATTGGCACATTTCTTTAGAACAAATCCAGCATAATTAAATTGCCACTTGCTAGCCAGATGACCTATGGCCAGTTACTGATGCACTTTGGCCTCAGTTCCATCATCTGTAATATGGGACCTGTTACTGGGTTAACCCCATGGGATATTGTGAAGGTCACTCGAGTTAATACTGGCCAACATTTGGAATAGCACTAGTATATATGACTGCTAAATAAGCACTGGCTACTATTTGTTTTTATTCTAAGAGAAACTCTCAAGTCATTGGAGGAATCAGGACTTAAACCCAGATTCCCCAGCTCAAAAACCTTTGACTCTAAATACTACTTATTAAAATGAATAACCAAATAAGTAAATAGTTCAGAGTCATATAGACAGATAGCAGCAGATTCCTATTCTTTTATCATTCATCCCACAATTTTAAAACCAGGTCAATGCTGAGCTACCTGTATTAGCTTTCATTTACTGTAACAAAATACCAGAGAAAACCAAATGACAGAAAGCAAAGATTTATTTTGGCTCACAGTTGTGGAAGTTTCAGTCCATGACCTATTGGCTCCATTGCCTTGGGCCTGTAATGAGCCAGCACAACATGGTGGGGAGCATGTGGTGGTACAAACTGCTCACTTCATGGCTAAAGTGAAATAGAGGAAGGGTCTCAATATCCCCTTGTAGGAAACACTCTGAATGACTAGGAGACTCCCATTAGATTCTACTTCCTGAACTTTCTACTGTCTAACCTTTCAAATCCTACTTTCTTTCTACCCCACATGCACAGATTTGTATCCCTGTAGTGGGAGGCCGGAAGTTGTTGCCATCTGTATGGTTTCCTGCTTTCTTTCTCAGAATGTACCTCCTGTCCACACTGCAGAGGCTGGTGGTGACTATGCACAAGATTAGAAGTGCATGGCTATTTGGAGTGTGCTACTTCTTTTGTAGATGAATGTAAGTGATTGTATTTGTTAGCCCGTGAAAGGAAAAATGAACACACCAATAACCAGTGTATTTGAAGGGAGTCCTCTGATTCATAAAGTATTTTCACATTCATTGTTTCCCTCGATCACTGAAACCAGCCTGTGACAAACCCAGGCTCCCAGTTTGCCTCAGGGTTACCTGGCTGTGGATTCCATGTAGATATCTTGACCAAATGGTTTAAATTTTATACCATGGGAATTTGTCCTTGATCTCAAAAATTATTTCGTGATTTTTGTACTATAGATTGTGATTTGTTTAGGAAAGTTTTGTCTGAACCATCCTAAAAGCAGAGGAGTGAGACAGGATGACCTCAAACACTTCTAAAGCCATGGAATTCTGGGATTCATTTCTGGGATTTTGTGAAAGAAATGAAATTATTCACTTGGTATGTTTGCTATGAAAAGTATCACAGTAGCTGAAAAGAGTGGCTTGTTTAGGACCTTCTAGCTACATGATCTAATAGAAAAACATGGGAAAAGGAAAGCAGGTACCAGGGAGATTATTTTATTTACTTAAATTTTTTTGTCTTATTCTGATGATGTTTTACCTCAAAACTTGTGTTTACATCACTCTGCCACATAAAATAGTGCTTTCTGGATCTTCCCTACTCATTACACTCCAGGTAGAGACTGTTTTTCATTTGGAACCAGATTGCTCCCTCCTTGATTCTGTAGCAAATTGACCTTTGGAGAGTGTGGCATAATTACTTCCATGGCAATGGGCTGAAGTTAAAGGCAGACCATTATGTGAGCACAACAGGCTAAGCAGAGACAGGAGCTAAGAGTTCTTTTAAAACACAGCTATCCTTAATAATAGCAGGACAGAAGTAGAAAATTACTGGCATTATAAATTGCTCTTTCGATAAAGGTTTTGTTTCTATCTTTTAAAAATCTGTGCCACGCTGGGAAAAACTCTCTACATTTTTAATTGTAGATAATTTTGTGTAAGAAAATCCTTCCCATGAAAAATGGTCTAATGAAATGAGCTTAGTTTGGCTTTGGCAAAGCTCCAGGTCATTCTAAATGACCATAAAAGCAGATAAACAATATTTATTATTACCTAGAAATGTAAGAGATAATTTACATCAAAAGAAAAATAAGAGATTGAAAATTGGAAACTTGGCCCTAAACCAGTTCCTCCTCTATGTACCTCTGTGAAGGTGCAGAAATAGGGATTTGTGGTGTACTGCCACCAAACGGTAAACCGGGTAAAGATATCATACTCTATCACTCATCTGCAAACAAATCTCGACTATCTGAAAGACAGATAAATACCAGGAAGAAACAGACAGACCTCAGTTCTGCCAAAGCAACTACTTGGAGAAGATGCATCCTAAAGCTTGTGTGTTTTACTCAAAGATTGCCATATCAGAACTTTGGATATGCTTACCTTCAGCATAATTCCCATAAGCATGGCTCTTGAACCTCACAGCATATCTCAATCAAGTAGTTAGAAAGGAAGGTGAACAGATCGGGTGTGCCATATGCATTTATTTGATTCTAATAACAACCAATGGCACACTTGTGTGAAGGATTCATATCAAAAGTGCTAAGTCAATTTGGAGACGAGTAATCAGCTGGCATAGTCAGTATTCATGCTCAAGATTCTGTGATACCAAATCTTGTGGTGCTTTTAGTACTCTTCCTGGCCTTTCCAAGGATAAGAACAATGAACAATAAGTGTCACTAGTCAGTAAATGTCATAAATCAAAATTGGATCAGACTCAAAAATTTATTGCATGGGGCTGGGGATTTAGCTCAGCGGCATAAGCCCCTGCCTTGCAAGCGCGTGGTCGTGAGTTCATTCCCCAAATTCATTGCACTCTGGAACCATTAAGTACCAAGAAAAATGTCCTTAACAGTTCCCAAGAACTCAGGAGGCTGAGGCAGGAGAACAGCCACAAGTTCAAGTACAGATTGGGCCTCACAGAGAGGTAAAGGCTAACCTGAAGCACAAAGGAGACCTTGTCTCCAAAACCCCCCACAAATTCTCACAAACGATGGTCATCATGACTTTGGATGGTCAGGGAAATGTCACTGGGTAGATTTCTCTGCGACAGCGATAAGGTGCATCTTGAGGAATAGAACTTGGGATCCCATTGTCACTTCCCTTTTTACTAAGTGTGGGAACTTGATCAAGTTACACCAGCTCATTTGCTTCATGTTTCTGATCTGAAAAATTAGCGTGGTAATTGTATCACCTACTTCATGGAACAACTGAGAAGGTTAAATGAGGCAATTCATACAAACAGAGCAGGTTAGTAGACCTTCTGTGTCAGACATGAAAATCGTAGAAATTTAAAGCTCGAATATCTTAAAGATGGAATGCTGATTGTTATTTATATTGCTCATTGGTTCCTTCATTCATGTAGCACACAAGTATTTAGCACATATTATGAGCTTAGCAATGGGCAGCAAGCAAATCTGAATAAAATGCAGCCCTTCTCACTAGGAACTCAGACATGTACACAACAAATCACGGCAACCTGGGAAGGGGTGGAGGGGCAAGTCCCTGGGAACACAGTCACATCCTTGGAGGTGTTGGGATGGCTTGCTAGAGATGGCATATGCCAGGTGGGAGGCGTGGCAAGTGAGGAGAAGCAATGGCTTTCCACAGGAGCACACAATGGATGCAGAGAGAGGAGGTGGTATCTTAGGTCAGGATCTAGGTTGTGTAAAACAGGAGTCGAGGTGGGTGGACAGAGGCTCAAGAGGCAACTAGAGGCAGTACAGGAAGGGCCTGGTATATGTGGTGAAATTGTTAGATATGTTTCCTAGTTTTTAGTCTTCTATTGCATGAAATATCAAGAAAATAAAGGCAGCATTTTGGTGAGGGATACTTAATATGCAAGTTCAAATTTATAACAGTAAGGAAATCAATCAGTGAGAATCATAAACGGGCATTTACACACAACAAGTTTAGTTCATGGGCGAGAAACTCAGCTTCCATAATATATGTACGTATGCATTTCTAATTATGTCATACTGAAAATATCCTGATTCACTCAGAGAACGAGTTGCAAAAGGTAGTTCTTTTTTTTTTCTTTCTCCAAAATAATTAAGTTTGCAAAATTAGGGTACTTCTAACTGAGGTGGAAGTTCAAAAGAGAAGTTGGGAGACATTTTTACCTGAGATTAAAATTATTATCCTCAACACCTTCCATTTCTTTTCATAAATATAAGAGTCAGTGAGAAGCTTCATAATCCTAAGATCAGTACTAAAATGTTCTCTACCATGTTGAGCTGTGACCCTGGTCCCTTTCCACTTGCTATTGCCTGGCTGTTAACTGTAATGGAAACGCGTACTGTGGTTACACACCTAAGGCTGGCCTGAGTGAAAAAGGCATCTTAGTCCTTTTTGCTGCTGTAACAAACACCGAGACTAAGTACTTTATACAGAGCACACAGTTATTTCTCATGGTTCTGAGGTGAGGAAATCTAAGATTAAGGCACCACCGGCAGGTATGGTGTCTGGTGAGGACATCTTCGCTGCCTTCAAAACGATGCCTTGTTATTGGGTCCTCTGGAGGGATAAATGTTGCACCTCCACATGGCAGAAGGCCGAAATACATAGAGACCTAGCTCATTCCTTCCAGCTCTTTTATAAGGTTGTTAACCCCGTTTATGGAAGCAGAGTCTTTAATCATGTGCTAAGGGTCTCACTTCTCAATACTATTATAGTGGAATTTAAGTCACCATATGAATTTCAGAGAAACGCTATCATTGAAATTGTCACAGAAAGTCATGCAAGTGTGTTTAGAGAGCCAGAAAACACTTCTTATTGAACAGTAGCATGAAAGTAGAGTGATAGATTTTCACCAAATGGTAGCAGATCTTTTAAAATTATTGTTGCTATTATTATCACTATAAGTTAGAGTAAAAAAAGTCAGTAGGCAGCTGGATATAACGTGATGTATAAGCTTTGACAACTGACACCATGTTTTATTTATTTCCCTGTGTCTGGTTCCCATCTGGCCTGGTGAGGTCTGTCACATGGTGAATTCTCTGTCAGTGCTGAGTGAACTGAAGCTTAGGAGACAGTGTTGACACAGAGATGTAGAGTTAGGCGTCTGCAGAGCGTATGCATGGCCGTGGAGGTCTCCACAGCTATTATGAACCCCCTGCAGGTAGTATATGTGGAGTAAGAAGAGAAACTCACAAGTAGCATCAACACAAATCAGAAACATGCAGGAAGAGAAGCCAGTGAGGAAGCTGTGAAAGCAGCAGCTGAATCCTTTAGCCAGTTCTAGAGATTTGATTATGTGATGCCAGTTTGCACTGTGAGAAGCCCTTGCCCGTAGCACATTAACTACTTGATTTTGCACTGAGGTCCAACTTTCCTTTCATTTAGTTTAACAACATATAGTATAGTAAGGAATAAGCAGTGACCACACATGTTAAAAAAAAAACAAAAAACAAAAACCCTCTTCTAAGAATTGAAGCATGTGAGTGCAAAGTCTGTACAAATGTAGCAAGACAAATAGCCAGAATGCTGTTAACATGTCTCTCTAGTCCTTGGTCTCACTTGAGTTCTACTCTTATGCTGGTTCTATATGGTTTAGCATGTTTAATTCCTTTTGCTCCATCCATATTGTAATGGTGACTCATCATCTCTTTTGGGAGGACCTTTCCCTGGAAGAGTTGGTTTGACCCTAGAGGATTATTGAGTTGGGGACCAGTTTGGCACCTGCTGAGGGCACTGGGCATTTTTCCTGGGCTGAATCATATATCCTAATGGAAACTTTCCCCATCTGGGGAGTCATTAATGTGACATAACTTATAATTTAGAATTTATTGGGTGTTTAGGACTTCCCTTCTCTCTCAGCCCACAGATCCTTATCCTTGCAAAGAAACGGAAACTTCTGAGTATAAATGAAGGAGAAATCCTCCTCCTACCAACCTCCTGCAGCAAAAATAATATGAGAATAGAAGCAGAAACTATTTTCTCTGAGTGTCTTAATAGGACAATAATTTTTACCCTGTTGACTTCTTGTGCTTGGCTGCTGTTTATGGTTCTCAAAATCCTAACACCTTTTTTTCATTCCTGGCAGGCCCTGAGTGACTAGTTATAGTGAAATATGCCTCCCACTTGGCAATTCCATTACTCACTGGGGCCATCGAGCAAGAGTCCTCCGTAAAGAGCGGAGCGTGGTCAGGCCCTTCTGAGCGCGGAAGGCAAACTTGGCTTTTTACAAGCAGAGCTGAACTGCCAGGTGCTCCCAACATTCTACCATCTTGTGTTTCCACGCTGGTTTTGCAGGATTGTGAAACAGAAGCGCAGAGAGATGAGGTCGAGGTCAAACGTCTGCGAAAGTCACTCAGTGTCATATCCGAAAGATGTGTAGGGAAGACAGGTTTCAGTGAGGGAGCAGTGAAGACAGGGGTGACAGAGAGAGGTTTTTAAAGGCTTCCTCCTCAAATTCCTTACCATTTCTTTCCTGTGTCCCTTTATGTATCCTGTTGATAAATTTAAATATGGATGACTACATTTAACCTTATCTGCAGACAGAAGAGGTTTCTTATTTACTTTTAGAGAAAGAAGTAAAATACCATATAATTTATAGTACTCTTGATAAAGAATACTGGGCTACTTGTTTCCAAAAGACATGTAACTTTGAAACCATGAACGTTTGAGATGTCACCAGTGCAAAATTCTTTACAACTTTACTTTTAGCCCCTGATTCCTGCCCCTTCCCCAACACAGTATGTTTTTAACTTTGTGTTTTACAGATGTCACCCATCATCTGTGCTTCCACCAGTTTCTGTTGGAACGACTGATGTCCCTAGGTCCAGACTGTGGTATTATCCAACTCTGTTCTTGTTCCCTCTCATCTCCCCGTAGAATTTCTAAATGAAGGAGGGTGTCTCCCTAGAGAGAGGCTGGATAGGAACATGACAGCCAGAGGACAACTGTCTCACCACTCTGCTCATCCCTGCCCGCGACCTCACTGAGGCCTCAACTGGATCAGGCAATTTGTATGATCAGGATCAAATGCTGCCCAATTTAATTCAATTACTCTCCACCTCACGAAAAATATGGTTGCTTCAGTGACAGGACCTCTTGAGGAATGCAGGCTCGCAGCCAGTGACCTGCCAACACACTGCCAAGCAGTGAGGAGCACTAATGGTGTGGATGATGGTGATTAGAGGGGACAGGGCAGAGCTGTGCTGGCGCCCGAGCATGCGGGCGATGAGTGACTATCTGGCTATGATTGCCCAGGGGCACCTTTCCGAGAGAAACCCACAGATAATGTGGGTAGATCTGTCCCAAGCCTCAGAGCGTAGGTGGGAAGAAGCTGGGCTTAGCTGTTATGTGATAACTATGAATTATTTACCAAATCCTGGGATAAGAGACAAAGCAGGAGTAGTGACAGCAGCTAACAGAGGAAAAGGAGCCATTTTCCAAATGGTATAAAGAGAAATTTCTTGCTTATGGACAGGAAGTCTCCATGACAAATTTGACAATTAGAAAGATAATGTAGACTTTAAATTTCTTTTTAAGTATACATTCCCCCTAACTCCTAGCTATTTCACCCCATTTAATAATAATTAAAACCGACATTTATCCAGCATTTCTTTTGGCCAGCCGCGTTCAGCGATGTTTTTGTGGAACACCTCTTCTTAACCTTTCAGGAATCCTGTGAATGAAGGGTCAAGTTACCTCCATCTCATCCATAAGAAAAATGAATAGCATTCATGGTAAGCGATAGAACAGTTTCCATGCTGGGTCTTTATGTGACTGATTGTTTTTACCGTGAAGAGATAACACTCCTGAAAAACCTGTGTCCACACAGAGTTAGGTGATTATTTCTTAACTAATACAGTGGTTAAAAAACAGAGCTCTAGGTTCTAATCCTAGATCTTTCACTTCCTAGCTGTGTGACTAAGGTAAATTACCTAATTCTCAAATGTAAATGAAGAAAATGTTTCCTCATGGGATTCTGAGGAAGGCTAACAAAGGCAAAAGATGTGAAGCACTTAAGAGGGTACCTGGGAGAAACTGTCAAGTGCTTAGTGTCACATCCCTCCTGGAAGTCAAGGGGCTGCATTGAAGATACCAAAGTCTGAGGTGCCCAAGTCCTGGCATAAAATGGTGTGCTATTCACATATAACCCATCTACATGCTCTCTCTGTTTAAAATCACCTCTAAGAGAATGTAAATGCCATGGAAGTGCCCCGTACTGTGTGGGAAAAAGTGACAAGAAAAAAGTCAGCACATATTTAGTGTGGATGTGATTTTTTTCCCCAAATATTTTGAAACGGTAGCTGGTTGAATGCCTGGATAAGGAACTCATACAGATTGAGGTCTGTCTGTGAGGCAGAGGTGGGAGGGGAAGGTTATTTTCCTGATGTTCACACACCTGAGACCTTGCAGAAGCAAGCTGGCCCATATTTGGGGTGCACACATAGTCAGGCTGAAGCTGGACACCAGGCTGTGAACAGTCTGGCTGGCCAGTCCAGCCTCTGTGGGGTACAGGATGGTTCAGGAGACCTGGAAATTCATAGCAAATTCTTTTGTGGCCAGGTGAAGCTTTCTTTAACTTTAAGCACTGTCTCTTTACTCAAGAACAAAGACAGAAGCCGTGGCTGTGCCCAGCTCTTGGGTTCACCAGAGGAAGGCTGGATGGACTTGTGTAGGGCATGAGACTGTAGTCACCCATCTTCTCCCCAGGTCACCTCGTTTCACAGCTATATTTCCTCAGGGCCACTTACTCCTCCCTGTGACTCTCTGCGAGCTGCCATGACCACAGACAAACATGTGCCTATTGGCACAGGGCTGAGGGTTCACTGATGTGTGTCCTTCACAAATGTCTCTGGGTCCTCTTACATACCTCCTTTAGATGGAACACTGTCTAGCAGCTTTGCAGAGTTTTGAAAATTCTAGAAACCCACCATAATATTCCCAAAGCCTATTACCCTTGCCTGAGTTCTCACTGTATATATTGACAAAACCCAGGCTGAAGTTTCCAGCCTGAAGGAACGAGATGAGTGCTTTGGGTCATTGGTAATGATGCTTCTCACACCTGAGTTCTGTTTAGGCCACCCAAAATGGAAGTTGATACACATATCAGTGCATGCCAGTTGTGAGTGCTGACATCTGGCTCTGCAGTGACTTTGGCGTGAGAGTCCCCAGAGCCAAGCAAGCGCGTTGCTAAATTCTTTTCTACCAGAATCCCCCGTGACAACCCATCACTGTTGGGTATGGAATGATCATCCACCACGGTGGTGCCTGTTGTGATCATTTACAATTTCCTAGCCTCATGTCCTTTGCTTTCAAATCTCCTCTGGAGAGGACAGACCATTCTAACAGAAGCTAGGGGTGTATTGTTTTGTTTGAATTGGGTTTTATGGAGTTACGATTCTGAGAGTGGTATTTTGATAAAGTGGGAACTAGTTTGCTTTCCTAACTAGAAATGGCATTTTATAGGGGATGTAGCACCAACAAATGTCATGAAATTGAAGAGAAAAGTAGTATTCAGGCTCCTTTTCCTTGTTTTATACTTTGGGGTAACTCCTTTGGCCTCTCAGCCTCATTGCTGTGTCCTCATTGTCATGGGAATTGAAAGCAACGATTCCCACAGCCCACCCTGTTTCTGAAATGAAGTGAGTTGGTCAGAAATGCCCTGAATCCTTCAGTGACCATCACTGTAACTGAAGTCAAAACTGCTGTGCCATCGCTGAATGCAGTTAATACCTCCTGATATTAGTTAGATAAGGAAGAGAAACGGAGAAGAGCGAAGTGAGGCTGACAAGCCATGGCCGTGCCCAGTGCTTGGGTTCACCCGAGGGACTTGGGAGATCATGGTGGCCCCAGTCAAGTAACTATTTCAGTGTCCCATAGAGATGTTTTCTTGATTTCCATGCCAGCTGAGCACCTGAATAATTATATTTTAAGCAGCTCAGAGCATAAAACAGATTCACTTAATATCCAGGGAGCCAACTGCACCCAGGCCTGCCCAAACTGGCCTTTCTCACTGCAGGGTGTGGGAGAGCAGAGGGCCCTGTGGCTCCCCGAGGGCCTGCTGAGCCGGAGCTGTTGCTCAGCTGTGGGAGACGCGCCAGGTCTTAGGTCTGCTAATGAGCCGTGTGGTGTCTGGCAAGGCTCTCGCCTGCGAGTGAGTGTGACTAATCATGAATCTTTTCAATAATGCTGACAATTCATTCTCATTTCTCTCTTTGCGCACTCTCTTTGCCAGAGCCAGCTGAAATAGGAGCAAATTAGCCTCATTCTGGAAAAGGCAGGGCATGATAAAGGACCCCCTAAAAGGTTTCCAGAGCTCTGTGCCTGCATGTTTTGCAGTCAGTATAATTATCTGACTTGGGTGAGTTGACAGTTTATTT
The DNA here is from genome assembly GCA_004027455.1 of Hydrochoerus hydrochaeris. Classification (NCBI taxonomy): domain Eukaryota; kingdom Metazoa; phylum Chordata; class Mammalia; order Rodentia; family Hydrochaeridae; genus Hydrochoerus; species Hydrochoerus hydrochaeris. The sequence continues at coordinate 91,520 of PVLA01002852.1, forward strand.
GTTGTTGTTGTTGCAGTTTCCTTCAGTCCATAGTGGGCCATGGAGCTATAGAACATATTTACATTTGTCACCAGCAGAGGCAGCGTCATTATTATGCTCTGTACGCTCCAACCCAAACTGACAAGGACCTTCCTGATTCCTGTTCAAAGGCTAAGTTTCATCGGATGGTGTTCCCATCCCTCACGGAGATGCAGCACACCTTAAATGCCTGGACTCCTGAACTGGCGGTGGGAACTAAAGGGAGGAATAAGTCTGTCTCAGGTCTCTCCCTGCTACTCACTTGGCTGTTTGATAAGCCCTACTAGCAGTGTGCTGTCTCCAAGAGAACTATGTAGGGGAACTCAGGTGTCTCAAGGAGGTTAGTCAGGCCATCACTCGGTTAGTGACTTAAAGACATTCAGTCCAGTTTTGCTGATGTTGGACCAAAACTTTTAAAAAGGTATAATAACTATCTAATAATCACATGGTGCCCTTACCATGGATTAGATGTCTGAGAATGACTCAAATATACTTTTTTTATTTAAAGACAAAAAACAAACAAACAAACAAAAAAACAGAAAGAGGAGTTACGATTCTGAGAGTGGTACTTTGATAAAGTGGGAACTAGTTTGCTTTCCTAACTAGAAATGGCATTTTATAGGGGATATAGCACCAACAAAAAAATACATAATTTTAAAAAACCATAAGAAATCACTAGTTGATAATTACATATTTTCCTCTAAGAAGTAGTTGTTCAAGTTACAAAAGTAAAGCATACAAAGTGGACATTTAAACAGTAAGACTGCAACAAGTTCTGTTCACCTATCCAACAAAAACTTAGTAATATGGTTATCAATCCTACACACTTAAACATACATGCAGTTATACTCTTTAGAGCACTTTCTTTTCCTCTCTTAACAATAACTATATTCAATTCTCATAAACTGTTTAGAAGTTCTATGCATGTATGAATCTCTACATGTATACCTATCATTTCTGTATGAGAGGGATGATCAAATCAAAACAAGACAACAAAGCAAATTCCTAGAAAAACATGAAACAAACAAGTCATATAGAACCACAATACTTGGTGATCTACAGTAGTTACTATGCTGTCTCTTGTTATTTTCAATAAAATTGTCTATATCATTGGGCATAGTATAATTGGACATGGCAGTGCATAGCAATATTAATAAAAACAAAATATTGGAGACATTATATGACTTCAAAAGCAGTTAATAATCCAACCAGAATGGGTATCCTGTTGAATCTTGTCATCTTCAGAATAGTGGCCTCTACTCTCAAACTTGATGCTATCAAACATACCAGATTCATATAAAATCAGTCAAGACAAAACAGCGATCTAACAAACCAGATTCAAACAAGATCAGTCATAGTAAGACAGTGTAAGTAATATAGAGCTTCAGTTTAAGTAAATAGGGAATTAAAGATATTTACTGTAGTATATCCTGCTGTTTTGGGGATAGCTGTCTGTGCTTTCATATCTAGTATGAGTAGACAGACTAGAACAGAATAAAATCAAACTATAGTCAATCTTCTCTGCCACATCTCTGCTATACTATTTTTCTGTCATTGTTGTTTACTTTTCTCCTTCATTCCACTGTCTGCCCCATTCATTGAGGCCTTTCTGCCATTGTTCCTGGAATCCTGGTGATTTTCTTCTCTCTCTCTAGAATGTCCTTCAGTATTTTTTGTAGGGTTGGATTGGTGGTCACAAACTCCTCCAGTTCCTCTTTGTCAAGGAAACATCTTGTTTCTCCATTAATTTTGAGCTACAGTTTTGCAGGGTACATCAATCTGGGTTGGAGGGTATTTTCTTTCAGGGCTTGAAATACTTCACTCCAAGCTCTTCCTGATTTGATAGTTTGTGTCGAGAAGTCTGTTGTGATTCTGATGGGTTTTCCCATATAGGTGATCTGTTTCTTTTCTCTGACAGTTTTTAATATTCTGTTCTTGTGATGAAAATTTCCAGGATCTTGATTATTATATGTCTGGGTATAGATCTGTTTTGGTTGTAGCTGGCTGGAGTTCTGTATGCCTCATATATCTGAATATCATTTCCTTTTACTGTGCTTGGGAAGTTTTCCTTAATTATTTCTGTGAATAGCCTTTTTATTTTATTTGTATTTGCCCCTGCTTCTTCACTCATGTTTATTATTCTTAAGTTATAGATCCTCTTGTCATCTTCTAGCCTTTGTATTGTTACTTCCTGGTTCCTTGTTATTTTTAAGAGATCTTTCCTTTTGCGATCATACATTGCAAATTTACCTTCAAGTTTTGAAAGTCTGTCTTTAGTTTCTGTTAAGAAATTTTGCCAGCTTTCAATGGAGTTTTTAATTTCCTGGTATTCTCTTTGGAGCTGATCTGTATTCTAGATTTTGTTTATATTCTTCATCAAAGATTTCTCTCCTCTTTCTGGGTTCATCCATTCTTCCATCTGTGTCTTCTTGAGAAGTGCTTAGCATTTCTTTTATTAATCTTCTTATATCTTGCTTCCCTTGAGTTAGAATTTCAAATTTAAATTCATCAATGAGGTCATGGAAGTATTTATTTATTTCCATTGAGGCCGTGTTGGATATTGCATGTTTGCTGCCCTCAATCTCTTCTGTATTTACCTCTCCTGGACTTATTTTCCCTAGGTCAGCAGCTGGAGGCTTTTTCTTGTTTCTTTCTCTTGTCATGTTTCTGGTTTCTTTCTGGTGTATGGTGGAGGGCTCAGGTCCTTTCCGTATTGTTTATAGTTTTTCTGAAGCATAGTGGATAGGGGATTGCTGCCCTCTCAAGTTTGCTGTTGATCTGTGAGGTGCCTGCAAGGGTGATGTGGGCTAGCCCCTCTCCTCTGAGCCAGTCAACCAGTGAATGCCTTCAGCACATTAGTCTGTGCCCTGCAGATGTCACAGGTTCAGGACAGCTTCATTCCTGGTTATTGGGTCCTGACCAGGGGTATAACCCAGCCCAAGCAGATCCTGCTAGTCTGCTTTGGGCCAGGAGCAGCCAACTGATGCCACTGTGGTTGCCTGTCCTGCCCAACTCCAATACATCATTAAGCTGGTCACCCTGTCTGCGGGACCCAGTTCCTAGCAGTCACCATGGGCAGCTCCCAGTGCAGCTCACCTCACCAGTTCCATTCCCTGTTGTGGCGCCTCCTCCTGCCAAGGGTCTCGGGCTCATCAACCCCCAATCTCAGCAAGACCGCAACCTCAGCTCATTGGACCGCAACCTCAGCTCGATTGTGAGTCGCCCGACTCTAAGACGTGCCCAGCACAGAGGGGGACCGGGTCAATGAAAGCATGTCCAGCTCCAGCTCTCCACCCAGCACAGCACAGGACCAGCACTAGCCCTCCATCCATGCTTTTCCCACCCCTTTTTTTGTTTCTTTCTTTTTCTTTTTCCTCAGTTTCTTCCTGGGTCATGAGAATCCCTCTGCTTCATCTGGTCTTCTCCATGGTGTTAAATTCTAGCATCTGTGTTGTTTTCTCAGGGAGGCTCTCTACCGAGCTACCTATCGATCCGCCATCTTTTTTCCCAACCCATACAATTTGTGAATACAGGAGTCAAAGCATTTAAATTATGAGAAGTATAATCAAGTAAAAGAAAAGGAAATGGGCACTGAGTGTTGGAACCCATTGAGAGAATTTCCAACATTTTTTCTCCTCTAAAATCGACATGTTATCTAGCTCAATCTGCTTTGTTCCCTTTAAAAGTTAATCCCACTTCTCTAAGTCTTGAACTTGGGGGATTATTATTACTATTTCTAAGGAGAGCCAAAATAGGAATTACAAATACCAAAGCTGTATTTTTCCAAATTAAAAGTAGAGCCATATATGTGTCAAAAATTTGCATGTCTGATAAGAAAAAGTGCTTAAGATTAGCATTTTCTTTGAAAGTCCTAATCATAGGATGTACTTTCATTTTTGGAGTAACTTGTCTTTAGAAGGTATTATGTATTGTGATTTCTGGTATTGTAATGTCAGAGCTGGTCTTTACCTTTGTTTTGTAGAATTCAGTAGTTGTCATGCTGGGAAATTTCACATGCATATCCGCATTTTTGGATTCTTTTTAAAAACCTTCAAATCTGGCAGTACTGACTGCATAGACCAGCATGATACACTATTGGAACTGAATGGTCGCTGTGCTTTTGCAGCATATTTTGCCCTGCTCCTCACCAGTCTCCACTGCTTTATGTTTAATCTTCCTCTTCCACTTCCACTGCCTTCCTGGTCCCTGCATACACTTGCCTTTGTACTGGTTCATTCAGTCATGCCCAGACCCTCAGCCACTCACCATCAGAGAACAAATGTGGCTTTTTGGCTCTTGTCAAGTCAGGTCCTTTTGCAGGAGTGTGGTCCTTAGTGCAAAGTTGATCATAATGTGATATTGTAGATCTGAGATTCTGGGAGCCTCAATGCCTTTGATATATTCCACCTTTGGCTTTTTGGTTAGGAAGCTCCCCTTTGAGGTCCGAGAGAACAGGAGACTTGGAGTGCATGGCTACGCCTGGCCCTGTCCCAGCAGAACCTTTTCTGCTTAGTGTGGATGCAGGTGCCAACTTCTGGTATGGCTCCTATAACCTGAACAAGAACCCAGGGACGTAGGTAACTGAACATCCATCATACCTATGCTATGTCAGAGGGTGCTCTGGTAGGGTTTCCAGATTATTCAAATCTGGAGTTATAGTACTTCCAAGATCTTTCACAGTGAAAAAGCCAATCTCAGTTACTGGAGAAAACTACCATGACCTAAATGTAGTCTTCTTTTGATAATTGTTATCCTATTAACCAATATGATTATACAAAACTGCATTAGGTTTGAATTCATTTCAAAGTTTTCCTCATATTACCCTATGAAATTGGTATCATTACAACCTCCATTTTTCAGAAGAGGAAACTGAAACACAAAGAAGTTAAATGCTGTTCCTAAAGTTGCACAGCAGCAAGGGTTGGAGGCAGAATCCACATAAAAGCAATGTAAGCACAACGTTATTCTGTGAGATAGCAGCTCCAAGAACGAAGACTTCTCACCATGTCAAATTCTTCTAAAGACCCATAACTCTACAGATTAAGCTTGACATGACTGTAGTCATCTTGAATCATAAGCACCATGATTGCTCTAAAATAAAGCTGGCTGTTTTTTCCTGGCTTGTTTCCCAGCAAACTGTAACAGCTAAACTCATTAGAGTTATACAGATATGCCTGGCTCTTGATGGTAGCTTAAAATAATCCAGGTAAGTTCAAGCTAGTATGAAGTCTTTTTTTTTTTTTGCCCCAACTTATCTATAAACCACCCCCCTTTTCTAGCCTGGATTTTAGAGATCTGACTGCCCTTCCTGATGCCCAGAACTGTGTTTCTGTCCACGGTTCTGTGGACTTAAAGCTTTTTCTGTCTCTCTTTGGTGGCACTCACCACCTTTTGGGGCTGGTCCTCATATACCAGCCCAGGTTCAGTCACCAAAATGCAGTTTCCAGGAGGCAGCCTGGACCACCAAGGTGACATGGGTAGAAACTCACCCACACATGCATTCACATGGGGGAGAGACTTAGCCTGTTCCGAATCCTGAACCATCAGGAACACAACAGAAAAGCAGTTATATGAGGTGGTGTTTTTGAAGCAAGTTTCCTATCAGTGAAGTGGAACTAGAATATCACCATGACCTAAATTCCATGGATAATGGAGCCTGCTACCATTTGCACAGTGGTTGATTTTCTTCAGAAGAAGGGAAATGCTAATTATTTAGTGGCACAACCTCAGGGAACATCAAGGCAAGGATCAGGGAGAGAAACAGAGACAGAAAGAGACAGGGAAAATTGCAGATTAAACCTCTTGAGACCCTAGGTCAGTTACCACTTTTCTATGAACACAGTAAAATATGGTTTCCTCTATAAATTCAGAGCCTTGGTTCTGTCCTTTCCAGAAAGAGTCCAGAAGCCACTTTTGGAAATCCTTTCTTCCAACCTCAGCACAGCCCTGACAAATAGACCTCGGAGAATGGCCTGGGGAGTCCTGGGGTATGGAAGATGAAGCATTGTGAAAGTGAGGACAGAGGGAAAGTTCCTTCATCCCCCACGTACTGTTCTCACACTTTTTAAAATCCTGAACTCAATTATTAGTAGTCACTTCTAGAAGAAGAAAACCAAGTGATTCAAAGGCAGCATTATTGGGAAAGTATTAGGGAGCAAATGTGAAGACCGAAGAAGCAGAGGAATTAAGAAAAGAGCCTTCCTGTGAATTACTGTTGGCGGAGGAAACTGCAACCCTGCATGTATGGAGGAGACTGCTCAGTCCCCCACGGCCTGCTGGGAGCTCCCTGCACTAATGATGAGATCCCACATTTCACTGGCACAGCCCAAAGATTTTTTTGTTTTGTTTTTTGCTGTATTGCAGTTAAACTAGAATGTTCACACTGAGCCCTGTTTTATTTTTTATTTTGAGAGAGAATCTGCCTAAGTCACTAAGTTTCTTGGGTGGCATTCAAACACACAACCCTTCTGCTTCAGTCTTCCAGAGCTCTGGCTTTATGGGCATGTGCCACCACAGCTTGTTTGAAGTTTAGTTTTTTCCTTAAAGGCGAGCGTAGGGTGAGTCCTTGGCAAACTGGCTGCATAGTGTTTCAAGGACCCCACTTTGTTATGCTGTGTCCTGACTCAGCTCCCTCACTTCTAGCCAGAGAGCATTTGAAGAGTACACAAAGGTTTCCATGGGCTGCCTCCAAGTGGTTGCCACAATTGCCGCCCACTTTCCTATACCCAGGACTGGGTCATTGCAGACCTACTCAGATAAAAGGAAAAACCACTTCTCTGTCTCCACCTACAGTGCAAGAGGAAAGTCAGACTCTTCGGTAGGTAGTTGACATCTGTGCTACACTTGCCTGCATATTATAATGCAGTGAACACTCTTCTGAAGTTTGTTTCAGAAACTCCACTTTCCAAATCACTCATTTCACGCGATCATTAACATGATATTTGGTTTACAGTGGGATCCACACAGATCCCCTGTGTCAAACAACTGAAAAGGAAATTTGTAATTTCATTATTTGTGAGATAAATTACATTTATTATAAATACTATTCTTTGTGTACTGTCATAATTCTGAGACATTTTCTATTAAATTTCATATCCCTAGAAATATTACTATATTAGCTACTGTTAAGATTAACATTTTTATGCCAAGTTAGATTTTACCAGTATATGGGTTTTGATTGATGTATGTTATAGAAACATTACAAAGATAGTTACGCACATGCTGATGTTTTTAAGAAACTTGATGTTTAGAAAGGATTTGCATTTAATGAATCCTCAGATGATTTCCTTTATATCTTAAGATGCCATCTCAATAACTTGTACAGTCATAATTAACAAACAGGGGATGAGCTTGTCAGATACAGAAGTGGGGACAATCTTCTGTCTGGTGCCAATTCTGTTCCTGGTTACTAAGGGGCCTTGTATTAGTTAAGGTTCTCTACAGAAACAGAATTAATATAGAATATGTGTATAATTATACAAAGGGATTTATTAGGTAGGCTTAATGATCAAAGAGGATAAGTCATAATGGTCATGAGGAATCAGAAGTGGAAGAATCCAAAACTGTCACCTCTATACTGGAGGGCCAGAGGACCGCATAGCAGACACGGGCTGAAATCCTGAGAGCAATCTGTAGGGCTGCTGGTGCCAGTCGGTGTTGGAAGGCTGAAGCGTCTGTGCCGAAAGGTGGAGGAAGCTGGAAACTGACATTTGAAGATGGTGGCCAGGGGCCAGGGATAGAGCTCAGCGGCACAGTGCTTGCCTGGCAAACGCAAAGTCCTCAGCTTCATTCTTGGTGCCAAATAAATAAATAAATAAATAAATGTAATGATCAAAACCAGAGTCCCTCCAAAAAAGGACACTTCCTTCTCATTTCCCTTTCTACCTCACCCAGGCTGTAAGCCTATTGGTTGGTATCACCTGCAGGCAGGTTAGGTCTTCCCCACTGGGTGCCGGCCCACAGGTCAATCATCCAGGGACATACTCAGAACTTTATGAACTGGTTAGATGGTCTTTATGCATTAAATTGACATGCCACAATTAACAATGACAAGCTGTCTCTTTGGGGACAGTAGAAGGGCATTAACAGCTCTTCGTGGTTCTAAAGGGACATTGATTGCCTTGCCTCATCCTTTCTGAGCACAGAAACTCTGAGTAGAAGAGGAAGGAAAGTGACAATGCAGTTAAAGAAATTGGATTGAAACATCTACCTCAATATATCTGTAAATCTGTATGTATCTGAATTTGTACCTTATATATATTCTATCATTCCTGCAAAGTGACTTTATCTTCAACACATACTTTACATCAGATATTGTTTCTTCTATTGCTTTTATGAATTCATCTCGATCCCCAAATTATGTTGTGTACACTCACACACACACACACACACACACGCACACGCACGCACACATGCACTCACGCACTCACACACACACATACTATTACTTGAAAAAAGAGTCCCTGATTTTGAGTGGTTTTTGATATATTTTCACTAAAGGACATAAAATGCAGGTGCAAAAACTATGATAAAAAATAGTGTATAAAACTCCAGGCATGAAGTAAACTGATATGAGAATAACAGTGTTTTAGATAGTGAAAGGAAGAGAGGGTTTGAAAAAGTGCACTTTAAATCGAATTATCTTACTTTAAAAGGCTATTCTGAAAGTTTCACAAAAATGCTTTCACTTATACCTTACTTGTGCATCTAGCCATAGGACCGTAGCTGGCCAAGAGAAAATCTGGGATGCATAACTTTGGCTGGGTGTTTTATGCTTAGGAAAATCTGAAGTATTATAGTAAGAAAAGAGGGCAGAAGGGACATCAGGTAGGCAACTTACAATCTCTAACAAAACAAAGTTTTGCTTTGAGTTCAGCGTGGGGAATGGAGTTATAAATGAAAAGAAAAAGTACAAAATGGTAGAAAAGGCTTGTCTCTGTTTTCTCCAATTTGAGCTGAATGACAGAGATTTTAACTCCTCATGATCTGTTGTGGTGATGATGGCCACTTGGATGGTGCTCCATTAGCAAGCGGAGGAGAAGCATACTGGCAAGGGAAGATGGACCTTCAGGATGGTCTCCTGCCTACTGTGAGACACGGAACAATGCTGCCCATGTGGCACATGGCTGGAAACAGGGCAGCGGAAATAAACAGTCTACAATGGGAATCATGGTTGAAAGTACACCAGCCTTCACAGGCAATGCCAGACAGTCCTTCTAGTGCCACCGCGGGGTACAGAGGGCAGGGAACCTCCACTCCACGTGCTGAAGAAGAAGGTTTTCTGCATAGCTGGGGAAGACGATGGAGCAGAATCCAGTTCAACTCAATCACAAGTCGGTTTGAACTTAGGTAACTCTTTGAACTATGCATGTTGTAGAAACACAGCAGTCCTCTGTATTTGTGGGTTCCACAACTGAAGAGTCAACCAATTAATTGCAAATGGAAAATATATGGGGAAAAATTGGGAGATTGCTTTTCTTTGTCTTTAATCCCTAACCAATACAAGTTTTTACATAGCATTTACATTGTATTAGGCACTATAAACCAGCTAGGGATGATGTAAAAGACACAGGAGAATGTGCATAATTCACATGCAAATATTATTTTTTATAAGGGATTTTGGAATCTATGGGGTTCCTGGAACCAATTTCCTGCTGATACCCAGGGATAACTGTACTGAAATTTATTAGGTTGATGCTCTAAAGAAGTCTAATGCAAGAAAAACTTGCTATCTTTCTCCTATCCTCTATTTTTCTTCTTACTCTTAACTGTTTTTGACCAAAGAATGAGTGAACTTGTTCCCTGCACAGAATTAGGTCAGTCCCGAGCTGAATATCAAGCTGACAGGGAGGTTTGGTGCCAATGTTGATTATATGAGAAGTGAAAAGAAAGGCTCACTCTGAATCCAAATATGGGAATTTAAAAGGGAAATGGCTAATATTAGACTGTTTTAGGATAAGTACAAAAGGATACATTTATTACCAGGACTCAGAAAGTTTCCATCAATGTCAGTACTTTATTGTAAAGAAGTCATTCCCTCATATCGGCAGGAGGATCATATTCATGCTTTAATTATTAGGATAAAAACTGTTGCTTTATTTTTTAATGGAAAGTCTTTAAAAATTGCACACATTTCTATTCTTCAAATATATAGCACAACACATACTATAATCTCAGGGACTATTTCTAAAGAGTTTTTAAACTGCCCACATCTCTGTCATACAGGTAGAAGAAGCTGGTGACCATCTTGCTTCCATATAGAAACGACAATCTCATTAATGATGCTAAGTTTATATTGTAAATTTATTATCACTACTCTCACACCAACTGCTTATGTTAAAAATAATTGCTAATTGGTTTCAGCAAATGCGTTACAAAAAGATGGCTAATTTTAACAGTTTTCCTCCTCCTTCTTTGGGAAAAAAAATGGAGTGAGTCAGAGAAAGCAATCTGTTACCTGGAGGAATTTGGAATTTTTAAATCATCTTTGATCAGTTTTAAAAAGGTCTCCTGAAACTGATGGTTCTGGTAACAATGAGATTTGATATGCAGCCTGAGTCTTATGTCTCAAAATTTAATGATAAAATAAAATGCATTCAACTGATTTTAATGTTGTTTCCAACTCCTTTGTAGGATGTCTTACAAACTGTGATCTGGACACTCACTCTCTGTAACAGCAGGATCTTTTTCTATCTCCCTCCTGGAATAACTATTCGGCACCCGAGTTCGATGTCTGGCCCCTTTACCCCTGCACTTGCTGCCTTTAGATATCTTCAGCCCTAACTTTATAGCCTCTCCTCTCAGCTTGCCTCCCACAAGGCTGAATCTTTTAACCCATCTCTCCTGCACACCTTAAGCTTCCTTTCCCAGCTGTCTTCTGACACTTTCCAGAAAAACACAAATCCAGAATTAACCAGCCATCCATTTCCTCTACTCTTCATCCGAGCTCTCATGTACTGTGAGAGAAAGTTCCATATTTTTGTGAATTGCTTCTATTACAGTCATGGCTTCCAGCTTCAGTGCCTTCTTTCGATACACTTTCCAGTAGTCCTATCATTTACAAAGAGCGTTTACTGCTCCCAGTGGCGGGACACACACGCAGATGTTGGCTGGCCACTGATCCAGCTGTGGGCTTTGCCCCTCGGCCTTGCATCTGTCCTATTCTTGCCAAGTTCATCAGACTCTCTTTGCTGAGCACACATTCAGTGCCACCAAGGAGGCTTGTGGACCTGCCCAGTTGAGTCTGAGACCCTGGCTCTGCCACACATTGGCTCTATAATTTTGGCAATTTTCTTCACATTTGGAGTCTCCATTGTTCAACTATACAACATATATAAAAGGGGAAGAATTAAAATAAGTAGCCAGTGTGGGTATGATTTTAAAACTCCAATCTAATCGTCTGTCTTTTAATTGTAGTTGTTATCAAATAATGAATTTAATTTGTGATATGTTGAGTTTTCATTCTTTTATTTTAAAGAGAAAAAATTTAAAATAATAGTAAAACAGTTTCAAAACAGGCTAGTAGGAGTGTAATTAATATATTGCATATTGTTATACTCATAATAGTTGGTTAAAGTACAAGACATAGGCATGAAATATTATCCAAACAATAGTAACACAAACTTCTCTTTTCAATGAACTAAGAGAAAATAGTAGTATGACTATTTTAACTATCTTATGGATATCTATATCTATATCTATCTATATATCTCCCTTTCCCCTCCTTCCTTTCTCCTTTCCCCCAACATAGTTTTTCTTTTCTTTTGGACAGTTTCTTCCCTAGTCCCAATATCTATTGTACATTTTGGATCCTATTTATTCATTCGGTTTCTCATGCTAATGAGACAATACAATGGTTATACATGTGGATCTGGTTTATTTCACTTATGAATATGCTCTCAATTTGCCTCCATTTACATATAAAAGTCTCAAGTTTATCTTTCTTCATGACTGAGCAATAGTCCATTATACAAGGAAAACCACAAATTTTTTATTCATTCCTCAGTTGATGGGCATTTGAGTTTTCAAGGTTATTACAAATCATGCTGCTGTAAACATGGGTGCACATATATCGCTGTGGTGTGATATTTTTAATTCTTTTGAGAAGATACCCAGGAGGGGAACAGCTGGGTTGAATCCTAGTTTTTTAAAGAAATTTCTATCTGATTTCCATAGTGGTTGCATCAGTCTACACTCCCATCGGCAGTAAAGAAACGTTCCTGCCAGCATTTGTTACTGGTTGATTTCCTGATGACAGCCATTCTTTCTTGAGTGAGACAGAATCTCAGTGTTTTTTAAATTTGCAGACCTCAAATCATCAGTGATGCTGAACATTTTTTTTTCATGTATTTATTTGTCATTTGTATTTCTTCATCTGAAAAGTGTGTATTTACCTCAAATGCCCATTATTGGATTGGGTCTTTGAATTTGAGAGGACAAATTTTTTTCAGTTCTTTATATGTTCTAATACAAGTTCTTTGTCTGAGGGACAACTGATTATAATTTTTTCCCACTCTGTGGGTTGTCTTTTCACTCTGTTGGTGACTTCTTTTGATGTACAAAAGCTTTTTAATGAGACGTGATCCCATTTGTTGATTCATTGTAGTATTTTCTGTGCAGTTAATTTTCATTTTTAAAACCTTACCTATTTGTTTTTTATTTGTTCCACCTATTTTATGTGACTTTTTCAAACTGCTTTTTTGCCCTGTTTTGAATTACTCAAGTATTTTTTATTATTATCTTCTGATTATTATCATTATTTGGGTTAGGTTATCATAAACAGAAATAAAGATTGTTTCAAGAGAAATGGATAATGGTAAAATTTGCATTCGAGACAGCATGCTATCATTTGTTTATTTAATGAGCACCTATTATATATCACAGTCTCTTCAAGGCTCTGAGAATAGAGCAGAAAATAAAAACAGGCACAGTTTCTACCTTTATGTAATCTACAGTCCAAATGGAAATGAGCATGAAATCTGAGCTTGGACCATCTTGGATTCAGAAACTCATGTGGTCTTTAAAGCATCTGTGTGGCCTTAGATAATTGCATGCACATGGCTTCTTCCTCTGTAACCACTGGAAGAGTATTTTCCTTGGAGGGTCATTATGACGACTAACGTAAAGGTGATCTACAGAAAGCTCCAGCATAGTAACAGCACATAAGAGTTCCTACATGGTGCTGCAAGTCATTGTTATTATTCTATTTAAAAATTCTTACGTTTGATCTTTTGCCATCCGTGAGTATCATTAAATGCATGACAAGTGGAAACCAATTTAGTTTCTTGCTCTCTCCTCTCCCTACAACATAAAATTATTGCATAGATGTATTTTAAGTATTTGTACTTTTCTACACTCTGGTTTTCAATTTTGAGAACACGATTTAACCCAAATACACAAATTTGCAATTATGATAAAATTCATAATAATAATAATAACTATGTGTAACATATGGTAACATTTGCCTTCTTCACAAAGGCAGATGTTCAAAATTAGTGGTTTATTACTTGGTGGTTATTATTTACTGCTAAGTTTAATTCTCATGCAAAAAGGAATAGGTAAGGAAATCAGGACTGTGACTTTACAAAAGCATTATCTACAAATATATCTACCTGGTTCTGAATAATAATGTGAGTCACTTTTTAAATCTTCTGGTTCACAACTACAGTTTTGCAGACTGGAAGCACTATAAATCCAGTCTTTATAATTACTTTTGTGTCAGAATAACTACTGGCACGTTTATGTATTTATGCTTATTTGATTTCCCCTGGGAAGTCTGGGCTCAAGCTTTCAGGCTGTTCAGTGAAGTGTGTTGTGCATTGTCCTAGGAAAGCGCAACCCTACAGGGAATATGTGACTGATTATATTGCAGGGAACCTGCTTAGCAGTGATCCCGGAGCTTCATAATGCACAAGAATCACCCTGGGAGAGGGGGCTGGGTAAGCAGGGTGGAAGTGTCTGGGGATGGGATTGCCTCCATCCGAAAGTCCTGAGTTCCTTTCCCTGAGGGAGTGAATGAAGTCTTAATCTAAAGCAGCAAAGTTAGAGAGAATCTCGTCTTTCCTAAGCCAGGACCCAAAAAGAAGCTGGACCCTGCTGAATTATGACACTTTTTGCCTCTTCTTATATTCTGGCTGAGCCTACAATCTAACCTTGGCCTCATTTGACTTTGTAAATACACATTGATTTAGGATAAACTTATTAAAGCTGAATTTCTTGTACTGAGAATTGGGTAAAACAAAAACAAAAACTGGTAAATATAGCTCATTTAAAGACAAAATATTAACTGGAAATAGCTAAACAATTATTGATATCTTTGGGGAGTCAAATCAGTTACAAAATTGTGTGACCTTAGACAATTGCCTACATGAGGTTTCTTCTGCTGCAGCCAACAGAATGAGATTTTCTGTAGAGCACTATTGTGAAGACTAAAGGAAATACGCAGAAAGCCCAGCACAGCTGGGGCACATGGAGGTAATAGACCGTGCTATAAGTCATTATTATTATTCTATTGAAAAAAATTCTAACCACCCAATCTTTTTGCCACACACTAGTAAATCAACTCAAGTACAAAAATATTTATCAAAGGCTTATGGAAGGCTAGCCAGTCCACTAGACCTAGGATAAAGAAATACATGAGATGCCACAGAGCTCAAAGTCCATCCAAGAAGAGAAACCCATAAACAAAATCTATGAATATAATATTTCAAACATTACAGGCATGCAAGAGGCATCATGGAAACCCTGAGAAAGAAACACGTTGTCTCATTAGGGCCTCCAGGGTTGCAATGACATTTAGGTGAACTTTGAAAAATAGGTAGAATTTTACAGATTCGTGAAGAAAGAAGGGCTATTTAGCCAAGGGAGAACCATGAGTGAGGATGTGCCTGGGGCAGAGATTATCCAGAATGGCTGGAGTGATAAAAATTAACTGAGCAAATAAGCTCAGCAGGCTTTGAGGAGTTTTGCACGTTTGCTAAGGAGGTGAGGTATTTTTTGGCTGGCAACAGAGAACATGGGAGGCTTTTAAATAGTGTGATCAGATTTGTGTTTCAATTACAATTCTTGCCATAATACCAAACTAAAATGCTCCATGATCCCTCCCGACTTTAGATCCCTGCTGGTGGGACCCCATCCGTAATGCCTTTCTCTCCCCAACTGGCTCTGGTTTGAACTTCGCATCTGTTTTATGCCCTGTCCTCTAAAGCATGCAGTGTGGTGTTCTGGTCTACTCCCTCCTGTTTGTCTCCAGGTCGCATAGTTCTTCCAGGAAATCTTTCCTAACAACTCCAGCCCCTCCCAAAAGAGTCAAGAGCACACTACACGTGCTCCTTAAATGCCCTGTGATAACCTCTACCGCAGATTTCATCAGGTGGAACCCAAATGCCCTGTGTTGTTCTGTAGACCATAAACTTCTTGAGCAAGTGAGCATATCTTGTTCATGTTTGTACTATAGTCCTCCTTATCCAAGGCATACATTTAACTTATATTTATAAATCATGATTCCAGGAGATGTTAGAAACCACTCCATAAACATGTAAACCATGATAAATTTTAATTTATGGATTAGAAACAGTGAGACATTTACAACAACGATAATAAAATGTAATAGTTATGACAATAAACAGTTATGAAAGTTACATGAATGTACTCTCAAAATTTTTTTCACTTGAAGGAAGGTCTTCTGGCTTCTCTTTGAGATGTCTGAATGGTCATCACTATTCTTGCGCTTTGGGAGCTATTATGCAAATGAAAGATTACTTGAGTATAATATTGTGATACCATAATATTTGATCTGATCACTGACTAAATAACAAGCGGGTGAATAGTGCACACACTGTGGAACAAGGGATGATGCATGTCCCAGGCAGGATGGAGCAGGATGGAGCAGGATTTCACCATGGTGGTCCAAAGTGGTGGTTAGTAAGTCTATGTATTTCTGGAGTTTTCCATTTAATGTTTTTGGACTCTATTTGATTATATACCACAGAGATGGAGATCTTGGAGAGGAGAGGATCGCTGGTATACAGCCTGCCTGCTGCCTCTCTTATCAGACTCATAAGAGGTACTGTGTCTCACTTAAATTAATCTATTACAAAGAAGAAAGTGATTTCTTGGTGAGGAATGGACTCAGGTTAGCCAAGGATGCTGAATCCTATCCCACTCTTCACCATGCAGTCTTAGGGAATTTGCCTTCTTCTCTGGACTCTTGTTTTTCTTTTTCCCCTGCATGGGAACAAGACCAAGCAATAGTACCTAATTCGTATGTAGGTTGTGACCAGTCAATAGAATAGTGGAAGGAAAGGACCTGTTTCAACATCTGGGATTTATTAAGTGCACAAAAAAGTGCCTTATGGCTGTATGAAGATGAAGGCTTCATCTACTGATGGTAAAAATGGCTGAAATTTAGATCTGCTAAGCCAGAATACCCGTCCATTGGGTCTTGGCATCTATATTTATAAAATTGTGCCTTTATTTAAAAAGCAATTCTTGTGTGATCTGAAAAACTAAATTATACAGATGTGTATAAAACAGTAAAAGATCAGTGTTTTACAGTATGCATACTCTTTGGTAGACATAGGCATATAAATGTAAATGATACATATGGCTATAGATGTGAAGAATAAGTAAGTACATAAGATGCAAGTTTAGTAAAATGTTAATGAACTCTAAATGATAGACACCCATGTGTGCATTACAGAATTACTTAACTGTGCTATATAGTTGAAAATTTTAATCATAAAATGCTAAACACTATTATAATTAGAGGCTTCTTCAATATATATTGAGTAGGAAAGAATAGGTTACAGGATACCATGTTTAGTGTAATACGAGTTTGCTAAACATATTTATGTTTAAACATTAAAATATATTTAAAAATAATGACAATTGCAGACATGGAAAAATTGGACTGTAGATATATCTAGATCCACAGCTATGTCCTACTTAAATCAATGTCTCTATGTATATCTATGTCATTTCACTAAGAACATGTATAACAATTCAGATTTATATTTCCAATAATATAGTCTCAAAAAACACAAGGAAAACCCAACAGAATTAGAAGGAAAAATAGATGTCATAATTGGAGAAGATTTCAACAATTAAAAATTAACATACAGTAGATATGCACATCATGAAGAACATTTGAAATATTTCAAATACAGTTTTGTTGTGTATATTTGAGATTTACAGCATAATGTCATAAAATATATCACAATAGTAACATAATTACTATCATTACCATACTGAAGTAAATGAACACATCTGTTGTCTCACGTAAGTATCTTTTGTGTGATGAGAGCGGCTAAAATCTACCTATTAAACAAAAATCCCCAAGACAATAAGGAACAATGTTATTAAATGTACTCCTTAGGCTGTACTTCGAATCTCTTGATTGGTTCATTCTACATATCATACCCAGTTGTTCATATGTATCATTTTTCCATTCTGCAAGGTAACTTTGTGTAATGCTCTGCACTGTGTGAGGTCTGTAACTTCTGAGTGCACAGCTTTCTCTTGCAACTAAAAGCCACTGATGATAAGTAGTGAAACAGCAGAGACCAAGTAACTCACTGCAAACTTGTCATGCTTGCTGGAGAATAAACTGAGGAAAACACAAGTTCAGTCTCAAATCAGACAGTCAAGATTTCAAATTTGTTTTAAGATAGATGCTAATTTTCATGTACTGTATACTTCTAGTTTCTCTTGGTTCACTGAAAACAGTTTTGTGCTATCTGTTTGTTTCATCTTTGTAAGAGAGAATCTTTTTTTGTTGATGTCTTGCAGTCCGACTACTTTGAAGATGACACAAAATGTTCTGTCATCTTATTATTTTGTTATGAAATTTTGTTATGTCATAAAATAAAACAGCAAAATACTTGAGAATAACAATGTTTCTTTCTACTTTGCAGGAATTAAATCCAGAGTGTTATTAGGTATTTGCTATGGTTTGGATCTTGAATGTCCCCTAAAGTCCCATTTGTTAAAAGCATGGTCCTCAGAGATCTTTAAAGAGGCAAAACCTAGTTGGGAGGTTTTTAGGTCCTCAGTGGACCTTCAGTGTTTGAAGGTGATTGTTATACCCTGAGTCCTCCCCACCATCTGCTCTCTTTGCTCCTTGGCCATGAGGTGAGTAATTTTTCTCCGACATGCACTCCTGCCATAAAGTGCCACCAAGCCATAGGTCCAAGAATAACAGGGCCAACCAATCGTGAATTGGAAACTCTTAACACCGTGAGCCAAAATAAACTGTTATCCTTGTAAGTTATCGTGAGTGTTTTGTTACAGTGATGGAACAACGACTAACATGAGTCATGGAACTCCAAGTATGCCCAAGAATATTCATGGACAATTCAGATATTTAGATGACTAAATATGAAAATTGAGTCCTTTAAAATATAACACCTAGCCCTTCGGGTTTTCAACAGCAGTTCTCTTGGTGTTTTTATCTCCTTCATGAGAAGCTATCAAGAATTCTCCCTCAATATTCCTATATAGACGAGGTTAGACTACAGCCTTTCAAATGCTTCCAAAATCACTGCTTTTTCCCTCCTATCCCAGTAATCTGCACAATTCAATACCTTCTTTCCTTTCACCAGTAACAACCTGACAATCAAGCTTAATACACAAGTTTTTATTAATCATTTCTGAAAAGAGCAAGGTGGGCTTTTTTTTTTGAAAAAATTTCATATGATATCTGAAGTAAATATTGGATCAGCCATTAGTAGAAAAAACATCATTCTTCAGACAACAACAGATCTCAAAATCGATTTGGATCTAATTGATAGTCAAACCAATATTTGGAAAACCATAGACTTTTACAACCAGAATTCATGCCAGGAATTAGAGAAAAAAAATGTTTCTTGCACATTAGTGAGGAAATACATGTGATGATGGACTTTCAATATGATTCATTTCTGGAACCATCTTGTAAAATGCTAAGAAAGGGACAATGTGTTAAATTTCAAAATACTGTGCAAATCAAACCAAGCTGTCCAAATAGCTGCAGTTAATGTACTAGTCTGTATTCAGAACACGTGAATAAAATTGGAAACACTTTCTTTTAAAAGTGTATTATATTTGTGTCAAGTTTAGTTTTTAATGATTAATTTATTGTGTTTTAAGGGCAAGTACAAATCTATTTTCAGGAAACTTAGTTTCCCCACATGCAGTTAAGGCTAATAAAGCACATAAAGAGAATTCCTACACAATGCCTATGTTTCACCTTGACTTTCTTGGATATGCAACTGTGGGGCACAAACATCCGAGTCAGATTTTGTCATATCTACAACTCTCTTCAGTATAGTACCTTTCAAATTTCCACTAGTTCTCTTGAATTGCTGCTTCCTTGTATTATATGTTACCCAGGTGGCTTTTAAATGTTAACACAACTTCTTTAAAACTGATCCATATTCCCATGGATTAATCAAGGCACTTAAACATGAGTATCTACTCATTATTTCAACACTTTTTTGTATTTTCTTCATACAGCATATTCAGTTAGGCCACCCCCTGAGTTTCCATTTTATAGGAATGCCTTTTCCAACAGGAAAGAATATTTATGAAGCTTGCTCTGATATCTTTGAAATTAGAATAAAATTATTTAAATTGACAACCTGAAATTAACATTAAGCAATGCTAAAGAATAAGTAACAATTGTGTAGGAGATAAACATGTCTTCCTTTTATATCTTTATATTTGGAACTACTAAGTTCCAGATTTCGGAGACAAACATACACCATATACACGCACGTGTGTGCGCACACACACACACATACACACACACACACAAAGATTTTCTAGATTTCAGTGATATCTGTTCAAATTTAGTATACATAAAATCTATGGGTATTACTGGGTTTTAATGGATGATGCATATTTTGAATTTTCTCTTGAGGTTTTAATACATTTTCAGGATCATAGCTGAAATTACAGTTTTGAAATGTACACTTGATTCCTTAGGTTACAGTATACATGAAGATGTACTTTAAGTAGTTTCTAAATTTATAGTTGCTTTAAATAGTATTAAATTAAAGAGTGTTTGGATTTCCAAACAGAGAAATGAAATATTGATGATTTTTAAAGCACCTTTCCCTTTGGACTGAAATGTGTATATTACAGAAAATGTAGAGAATGCATACAAGCAAAAAGAAAAAAAATCATTTATAATGCTAGTATGTAGAAATGAGTACTACCATATCCCTTCATTGCATATTCTTTTCCTCATTATTTATAATGGCCACATGATATAACACTGTGTGAATCTAAGATAATTTGTTTATCCAGTTTCCTACTGTTAGAAATATAGACTGGTTTCTATTTTGGGGGACAAAATATGTAAAATGGAAATGAATGGATACTTTTGTAGGTAATTCTTTGTGCAGATCCATTTTATTTTATGCAACTAACTGGGCAGTAACAAAACATAAAGAGAAAATGTAAAAAATGGGAGCAGCAAATACATTTTTCCTTGTGTTTTTAAAATAAGCTATTATTTATTTGAAATTAATAGATAAAATTATATGTGCTTTTACTCTGCAGTATATTTTGAAGCAAATGGTTAAATCTAGTTAAGGAAAATATGTGACCTTGGGCTGGGGATTTAGCTCAGTGATATAAGTACCCGCCTGGCAAGAATGAGATGGTGAATTTGATCCTTGCTACCCACCCCAAAAAAAGATTAAAAAAAAATATGACCTCCCCTAGTTAATCATTTTTGTGGTGAGAACATTTATCACTCTCAGCATTTTAAAAGAATATTTTGTCATTAATTGTAGTCAACATGCTGCACATCTTTTGAACTCATTTTTTCTGTCTTACTGTAATTTTATGTCCTTTGATCAATATCCTAACTCTTGATAGATAATGTTCTGCTCTTTATTTCAATGGCACAAAATTTTTAGCATGCCACCTATGAGTGAGATCTTGCAGTATGTTTCATTGCCTGGTTCATTTTTACCTAATACAAGGCTTTCTAGGTCATCCATGCCATTGCGATGGTGGCTTCAAATGTTTATAAGTAGTACTCTATTGTGTCTACAACACATTGTCTTTATCTACTTATCTATTGAGGGGCACCTAGATTGGTCCCATATCTTGGCTATTGTGAATAATGATGTATGAGTATAGATGTCTCTTTTACATACTGATTTTAATTTTTTTGAAATATACCACATAGAATTGCTAGATCATATAGTAACTCTATTTCTAGTTTTCCGAAGAACTTCCATATTGCTTTTTGTAATTACTGTACAAATTTGTACAAAATCACATTTGCGCCAACATGGTATAAGGATTTTCTTTCCTCCACATCCTCTCCAGCACTTGTTATCCCTTATCTTTTCTGCAATAGCTAATCTACAAGTGAGAGGTAACAGCTCATCATGATTTTTTTTTTTTTGCAGTGTTGAGAAGACCCACTGTAATGGTTGATATATTGTATCAATTTCAGGATTGAGAAGTTCAGAAGTTTAACTGAGACTCAGCAGGGGACCACAGTCCTCAGTGTAAATATCCCCATCCTGTAGAAGAGGAAGGCATGGAGAACCTGGCCCGGGGGAGGGTAACCTGCTTGCACTGTATAAGAGAGGAAAAGAGACTTGGGTCTCCCCACCCTGTTTTGCTCTTGCTGGTTTTGCTGTCTTCTGCCACTGAACTGTTTCCCCTCTGCCATGCCACCCTGCCTTGGAGTCAGCTGATGACGGGCAGAAACCTCCATAAACTATGAACTAAATAAACCTTTCCTTTCTTAATTTTGGGTGTCACATGTATTTTGTTTCTGCAACAAGAGAAATGTTACCAGCAAAACCACTAAGATAAATCCTCAGTTCTTTTTAATTTTTTATTTGGAGACAAGTTTTGCTAAATTTCCCAGAACGATCTTGAACTTTTGATTCTCCTTAGTCTCTCAAATAGCTGAGATTATAGGAATGTGCCACTGTGCCTAACTCTATGATAATAACCTGCATTTTTTTGATAACTAAAGTTGTTGGCATTTTTCATATGCATGTCAATCATTTGTATGTCTTCTTTTGAGAAATATATATTCCAGTCATTCACATACTTTTTCAAATCAGGTTTTTTTTTTTTTTTTTTGCTATTGAGTTCCTTGTGTATTTTGGATATTAAGCCATTTTAAAATTCAGAGTTTGTAAATATTTCTTCCTATTTTATAGGTTATCTCTTCATTCTGTATTAAAAAGCAGCAACATTCATTGTACTTTTGATCACACCTCATAAAGTCTCACAAAAGAGGACTTCCAAAGTTTCTTCAGAAAGTTGCAAGAATGATGGGACAAGTGTGTTTTCATCAAAAGGAAGTATTCTGAGGGAGTTATTACCAATGTAACTTTTACTGTAATAAACTTTAAAAAAATTTTAAACATTCACTATAGATCTGATCATCCCTTGTATAAAGTGACTTTATTTGCAAAGCACAAGTTGGCACAGAATCAGAGTATCAGGAACCCCAAATATCAAAGTAAGATTTTCCTGTCATTCTGGGGATAGCTCCATATCCCTGGGTAAATAGTCTACAGCTAAGGCATCCACACTGGGTATGAAGGATAATTAGGTTCCAGGGCAGAGAAATGAAAACCAACCCCATAACCCCATATCTGCAAGGATTTCCAAGGGAACATCGTCTTTGAGTATTATGTAAAGTGGGAGTTTCCAGAGAAGTGTGCACTTTACCCACAAAAGCTCCATGTTTGCATTCACAACTACTAAGTAATGCAGACATTATTAACATTTTAGAGCTTTCTTCTACTTGAAAATCACTTAAATAAATCCTAGATAATGTATTCTCTAGGAGCTTGCTGGAGAAGCACCCAAATGTGTTGCTTCTGGGGGAGCATCCTAGAAAATTATGGGTTAGCGTACACGTACTTTAAACAGTCAGAGTTCTTAAATAGTATAAAGGCATCTCATGTAAAATGTAAGACCGCTGCTAGGGGAATTTAATTCAGAAACTGTTCATACTCCATGTTTCTTGATAATGAGGATGAGAGGAAACTTAAAATTTTTATTTTGGGTTCCACTATATGGATCTTTAAAGCATTATCATGTGAATTCCTTGCTTGGAATAAAGAACACATTTTAAAGTAAGTAGAATGATACAGTTCTTAAAAAGAAGCAGTTTAGATTTTAGGTCCTAGGGTTCCAACTCAGTGCATCGAATCTTTCAAAGAAGCTGCTTTGATAGTCTGTGTGGCACTAAATTCTTACTCTGGTTTCTACTTAACATCTGTTAACTGTAACAAAATGGCCCCCCAAATAAAAATTAGACATTAGTTTTAATAATTTCTTTAAAAACCAAAATATCAATGGAAAACAGAGAAAATTATGGAATTAAAAATCTATCTTTTCCCACAAATCAACTTATTTTTACTCGTTCTCAAACAAAACAATCTAATGTTACGAAGCTAATTTTTAAAAATTGTAAATAATAATACAAAATAAGATTAATGCTGAAGAAATGTCCCAAAAGAGTCAATGGTGTTTCAATTCTATTCTATAAAAATCCACTTTGCTCCATTCTTCAGTCCAGGTGGAATGACAGTGAGATTCAGTAAAGCATTTTGCTTATTATTCTTGTTTTCTTTTCCGAATACTGTTTATTAATAGAAGACCAATCAGACCTTTTGAATGGAATGCAGTAGAATTAATTTAAAAATAAAAAGAGCACATGTAGTTAACTTTGTTTTTGAAATTAACCTATCAGTTGCTGATCTCTGTAATTAAAGAATCCTAATTCATAATTCTCTGAATCACTGCATTTGGCAGGCAAATGCCAATATTTTTCATTTCACAACACAGTGCTTCAGACAGTAATAAGCCAGAACGAAACACATGCAGGTTTAATCAGGTAACAAAGCATGTCAAATACTTATCCTGAAATGAAGGAGTCTGGCACCTGAAGTGTGAACCTCAGAAAATTCCCTTAGGGGACGATATGGTCTCTGATTGGTACATTTTCACAGCTTCTGCTGACACCTTTAACAGGAAGAAAAAAAGGTCTCACCTAGAACAGCATCAATATTCAAAACAAATCACTCTCAATGGGACTTCTGGGAGGCAAAGATTCAAAACACACACACACGCACACGCACATGCACACACGCACCAGAGCACACAGATACATTCATACTTACGTGCACAAACACACACACACACACAACCAAATGTACAATTGCAGATATAAGTCTACATAGAATACAGTTATAGGGGCTGGAGATTTAGCTCAGTGGCATAAGCGCCTGCCTTGTAAGTGCGTGGTTGTGAGTTCGATCCCTGGTACCGGTAAAAAAAAAAAAAAAATCAAGAATGCAATTATAGATGTGGTTGTATTACATAAGAGGCATCTTAGGAATGGTGTTTATTTGCCTTCAAGTAATTTCATTGCAAATACTTGAAGAAGAAGCAAAAGATGAGGGCAAAGAAGAGGAGAAAGAGGAAGGGATATATAACTTATTTTTATCTAGAAGAGTGTGTAAAAGGGTGGCCCAGGGTTGAATGTTGGTTGGGTAACTGTGGCTTGGACCTATATACTGAGGTACCCATAATTATGCAGAGAATCCTTAGATGGGGTGGAGGAGGCCAAAACAGGACACAAATGGGAATGAGCCCCAAGTGGACAGGAATGGAGTTAGTCATTCACCCGCCCCAGGCCCCACATGTATTAGAGAAGGGCTAGATCATCTTTCTGCAGAGAAACCTGTTCTGGACTAATTTAAGGCCTCAAGACCACAACAGAATAGCTGGCTTAGTTTTCTTTTTCCTTTCCAGTTATGAACAAGAGTTTCTTCTGGTAGATTTCCATGGGTACTTGGCAAACTCATTTTAGGTTATAATCATGAGATGAAATGAAAAATAAAAAAATATCTGGTAAAGAAATAGTGAAAATTTCTTGGCATATATACAGAGTCCACCAAAAAAAGTATGCATACTTCAGGAAAGGGAAGAGTATGACGGTATTACCCATGTGGGAGACCCTCCAGGCTGTCGTATATTGCAGAAACCCCACTACGCTGTTGGCTTCTAGAGCAAAACTTGAAAATGCATGTGCAGCAATCTCAATGACCAAGGATGCCAAGCGAAGTTTGTCATACTAATAAATATCTGAAAGCTGATGGCTACCAATTAAAGGTAATTTGTATTCATATCATGATGTCTCAGTACATTTAGCATTAAAATAGTTTTATAAAAATTTTTTCTTCCTGAATTATGTATGCAGTTTCTGATATTCTCTTCTTTTCCTTCTCTCTCCTTTTTGCTCTCTCTCTCTCTCTCTCTCTCTTTCTTTCTCTGGATAGATAGATATATATACAGATAAATATCAATTCTGTAAAAATTAAAATTTTACAGTAAAAAAAGAATCAATTGCTGTACGTAAAATTAATTTGTGTTTTTTGAAAAGGATGAAAAACATATTTACCTGTTTGTCACCATTAATGGACAATACATTTCAGCTTAAAATAAGGAAATACAACTATATAAGTAAAGATTTATAGACAATAAATTTAAATTTTAAAAGTATTATTCCAACACAGTAAAATACTGTACCAGAGGTACAAACTAAAATTTGCATTTATCAAACAAAAATATTACACCTTGCAATTTGCACCCTATTTCTCAGCTTTACATTTTAAACGCAAATGAAAACACTGGGTAGTCACAACAAATAGAACTGACTTAGTGGAGATTCTGTTTCTTCTTTGCATTCACTGTTTGTTAGGGGTTTTCTTGTGTTCCTTGCCCTCTGCAGGTTTATGTTAGCACCCCTAACCTCCCTTGTAACTGTACTGGGACATGAGGTCTTTCAGGAGGAAGTAAAGGAATTCCCGTAAGAAGAAAAGACACTAAGTCGCTCTTCCTCTGCACACCTCAGAGAACAGGCCATGAGCAAGCGGAGGAGAGAGGCTTCACCAGAAACCAAACCTACTGACATTTTCATCTTGGACTTTCAGCCTCCAGACCAGTGAGAAAATAAATGTCAGTTGTTCCAGTCATGCAACTTATAATATTGTATCATGGCAGCCTGGGAAGACTATTGTACCATTATTGCTGTATTATCGCTTATTTCATACCTGCCATTTATGCACATAGGTATGTGCTATTGTAGGGAGTGGAAACACACCGTGAAGCAAAGCTTGAACGAATCCTTTTGAATCTCTCTCTAAAGAAACATCCACAGCTGACTTGGCCCGTTGGCTGGGAGATCTGGGAAACTGGAGTTTCATGCATTGAGTTTTGTGTAAACTGGCACATTTATTAAAGAATATAAAATCAAATCACATCAATTTGAAGTTTCGATAGGTACTTTTATATGTAAAATCAACGTGAGTGTGTGAATTCAGCAATTATTTCAAATGTGAGAGCATAGGCGAAACAAATATTTTTTCTCAAGAAAGAGCACTTTGCTACTGGTGTTCAGCATTTGCCAACTCATGGAGACAATGGAGAGAAAATAGTTTGGGCCTGGTGGCACATACTTGTCTTCCCGTCACTTGGGAGGTTGAGGCAAGAGGATTGCTGTGAGTTCAAGGCCAGCCTGGGCTACACAGCAAGACATTTCCTCAAAAAAGAAAAAAAAAACCCCAAAAACAAAATACAAACAAACAAAAAAGAGCAAACTACTGATTTTACTGCTTTAAAATTCTCTACAGACCCACACCATGCACTGCTTCTTGCCCATAGCTCTCACAGTCCCACCTGTGATGTGACCCTGTTCTTCCTCTGTTAGAAATTTTCAGAAGCAGCCCATTTTTCTGACTGAACAATAGCCACAGTCGTCACAGAGGTCCCTGATCTACTGGAAGGAAGGGAGCTGCCTATCTGCCTGTGTCACTTTAGGCTTAAAGTATGAACAATGCTCTCTAGCACTGAAGTTTAAGAAGAAATTCTTTGAAGTTACACTGATCTTCGTTCATGTGGGAGGAGAAAGTAAGACTTTGAGAAAACATATTGAGTTCATTTTACTTCCTTTCTCCCATCATGCTCCTCTGCATGCTGCTTTGGAGCCAGCCAACTATGGACTGAAATATGAGCTAGAATAAAGTAAAAAATGGTTTTTATTTTCTTTAACTTCAGTAAAAATACAGAAACCTCTCTTTCTTATTTTGTCAACTTCAATTTCTTACCTCATAAGGTGAGGATATTATAAAGTTATTGCAATCACACCTATTGTTATTGCTTGCATTTGTATCTTTTTCCATCCTTCTAATCTATTGAGAGTTTAAAGTGCCTTAGTCTGTTTTTGATGGTACAACAAAATATCTGAGAATAGGCATTTTATACAGAAAAGAACATCATGGTAGGAGTATATGAGAGAGGGAGAGATCATATAGCAAGACTAAAAGCCAGAGAGATTCAAGAGCCTAGATTGCTCTTTAGATAAGAGCTCACTTTATAACTAATATAATAAAATCTATATCCACTGGATTATATATTGCAGTGCCGTGTATTGTAATAGAAGACTAAAGACAACCTGAATCTCTACCATTAGGGAACTTGTCCTTTGAAACATAGTGTATCTACACACCTTATTGCTACAAAAAAATTAACTACCTAGGAATGGAATGACAGAGTTTTGTCTTAAGAATATGTTTAATGTTTGAAGAAACAGACAAGATGCCTCCACACAAACACTGACACATGAATATTCATAGTGGCTTTGTGTGCATGAGCCAAAAACCAGAGACAATCTAAATATCCATCAACTGAGGCCAAAGATATAACTCAGGGGCACAGTGCCTGCCTGGGAAGTGTAAGGTCCTGAGTTTGATTCTCAATACCAAAAATAAATAAACAAACCCATCAATGAATGTGTAATTGTGATATATCTATTCAATGGACTACTACTCAGCAATAAACAAGTATAAACAACCAGCACATGAGTAAATCATAATTTTATTGTGCTTAGTGATCATATAGTTTTGGAAAATGAAATTTAATTATTAATGACAGATTATAGACCAGAGATTGTTTGGGGACAGAGGAGCTGGAGGGATAATTAAAAAGAAGCACAAAAAATTTCTGGGAGGAATATAGATTTTTTTTATCTTAGTTGTGGCTTAAATACATAACAAAATGAATCAAATTATATATTTTAAATATTTTATTTTTGTGTTTCACTTGTACACTTCATTAGACATGAGGAAAATATTTTAAAGAGGATGGTGAATATTTATACATATTATTATGAAATGATTTCCGTGATATACAAAATGAAAACAGTAGGAAAAGAAATGCACACAATATGCCACTATTTATCTAAGAAAATGAGACATATGAATACACATATGTTGCATGTCATACAACAAATACATTTATATGTGTAGATACATACACAGACATACATTCGAACATGGTAGGTTTGGGTCCAGACCACTACAATAAAGCAAATATCACAATAGCATGACTCACATGAATTTCTGGCTTCCTACTGCATGTAAAAGTTATGTTTATGGGAAGTTAAGTCAGAAAGATTGAAAGTGCAGCCTCAGCCTGGGCAGTTTAACAACTTAGTGAGACTCTGTCTCAAAATAAATAAATAAAAAAGAAAACATCCTGAGCATCTGTCTAGCTATGAAGCACTTTTCGACCTCTGCTTTGCCAGCAGATGATAAGGGGAGCCTGTTTCCAGGTGGATCTCTTGATTCGTGTTATTATCACAAGAAGTGCTGATGGTTTTTAAGACCGGGCTTCTGCTATCAGCTATATACTCACGCTCCGTGTACTTTCACACCTCTCTGAGTCTTGACGTCTCTGGTGTTATTTGTATCTCAATAGATGCCATTGTCACTGTGATTAGTCACTATCCACCTATGGAATGAAAAGAAAGGAGCACTGAACAAGCCTGGTTGCTAACATTCAGGAAACATAAAAAGCTATGGCTCTTCTCTGAAGGGAGTTCAACAATTCTTCTCCTATGAGCCTCGCATCCATCTCTGTGTTAATAGCATATTACCTAAGAGTTCCCCTGTGACCGATTCATGCATTAGTTCAATGTCAGCTGTTTCCATGGTGTAGAACAAGCCTTCGTTCCTCTATCTCTTTCTTGGAACAGAAAATACCAAAGAAGATTTGTGGCTGGAAGAAACAGAAGAGTCTCTTAAACAAACTGTTAAGGTGATGTCTAAAAGGAAAATATATGACAACGTCGAAACATGTATTTCAAAGATATAGTAGAATTTAGGGAGAGAAAACAGTATCATCTGGATTTCTAAGGGGGATAGGATGCCTGACACACAGGAGCAGCTCAGAAAATCCTTGTTGAATGAAATATCGTTGGCTCTCTACAGACAGTAATAGCTTGCTTCATTTTAATTGAGTTTTTAGCAACATGCACACAAAAACAGGAGTATGTCAATATTTTACAACCATAGTACCAACTCCAGGACTGAAAATAACCAAAGAGAAAGAAATATGACCTGGTGGATATTAGTGTCCAAGAGTTGCAAAGTCGAAATTAGCCTCAAGAAAGGAAATCCAAGGATGTAAATTTCTGGCCTGTGCCAGGCTATCAATGTCTAGGAGAACAAACGATCACTCAGCAAAGTGCAGTCCACAAATCAGAGCACGTACCTGCCTACTCCTGGGATGCTGTGTCACAGTCGCAGTGACATGTGGCAGAAGGAAAGGAACCTTTAACTATGGCCACAAGTTCTGGCTACAGATGTTTACAAACCACTTGGCTTTTTTCCTGACTCATCTTGAGCTCTCCTCCTTGCAAAATAAAGTAGTAAATAAAGCTTCCTAGAATCATGGGATCTAAACATAGGAAGTTTAACCCAGCGTTCTGACCAGTGATATGACCAAACCACCAGCATAAAATCCAGAGGTCAGAAAAGCCACCATCTGTCACCAAATGCCAGCATCTCCAAAAGGCAGCCGTGTGCTCCTGAGCCCAGTGCAGTGGCAGGCACGCTGGGAGCATGTGGCCTTGGTGACGATGTGGTGTACCTCGATACCAGGTGTAAACACAGGGGAGAGAGATATTCTAGGGTATTCTTAACTGTAAAGGGCAAGTAGGGTAGAAATACTTCAAAATCTCTTTTCTAACTGCATTCTATGATTGTGTGATTTACATTGCCACTTAATATCCCCTTATACCAATCCCATCAGTTGACACTGGGACCAAGCCGAAATAATTGGATGTTGTTCAAGTCAGGTAAGGAGGAAAGACTCACCCCAATCCCCATCTTCTCCCTCTTTCCCTGTGTGGCAGTAGCAAGAGTTCATTCCTACTTGTGCTTTGCTGCTGGTGAGAAGCAGTTGTGAGAAGCGTAGTCCTCAGCCCGATAGTGTTCCTGAGAGATTTGCTTGTCTTGCCACTTTGAATTCAGTCCACAGGCTTCTAAATTCTTTTCCAGCCCAGAGATCTTGGGGCAGAGGACCAAAAGGACATGACTTGAATTGTGTGACCATAACTGAAGAGCTAGAGTGAAGTGAGGTTAACAATGAGTGTCTTTTAAGGAGCTGAGATTCTTGTTCAACACATGTTTCCTGAGCTGCTACTCTGTGCTAGGCACTGCTTCCCCTGAGAAGTTCCACGTCTGACTCGGCCAAAGCAGTGCGTACCATTATACAGATGGGATCCAGTGTGAAACTCCTTTAATGGTGTGTTTCTTTTTCTTTTCTTTTCTTTTTTTTTTTTTAGCAAGACTTTGAAAAAAAAAAAACCAGATCTTTGATATGGTCAAACCCAGAATCTTTTAAAACTTTGAAATGAAGATTAGGTGCTCATTTTCTCTGACTCTAACCATGGCCAATACCCTCCATCAAAATAAACCACACAATACAGAGAAGACACAAGGACATGGAGAAAAATAACAGCGGAAATAAAAAAAAAATAATGGGAACAAGATGGAAAACAGTAACAAATTGCACCAAAATGGAATGTTTCATTCAGGAGAAAAACTTCATGTTTTATTTTATTGGACCCACTATTTTAGACTTTCAAAAGTAGTAAGGCAACATGTTCTAAAAATCTTGGCCTCAGCTCATAGAGACTGCTATTTCATCTTGACAAAGGTCTCTTCCAGAAAAGACCAACTGAGCTACTCTGCATGTCAAGTAAATTCATCCTAATCTATTTCAGTTTATGAAAAAAAAATTTTTTTTTTTGTACCGGAGATCAAAGTCATGACCTCACACTTGCCAGACAGGTGCTAATGCCACTGAGCTATATCCCTGGGCTTCATTCTTTTTTTTTTTATGAAAAAAAATTTGTTTCTTTTTCAGTTTATGAAAATTTGCAAGACACTTGAGTTTGTTGGTAATGCATTCTCTCCTAGATACTGTTTCTTCTGTGTGAGGCACTGTTACTAATAAGGATCTACTATTTACCGTTTACCTACTGTTGCTTAGTACAAAAGAACTGACACTAGATAAAAAGGAAAGTTCTACACATTAAGTTTTTTTTTCTTTTTTTAGTCCATGAGGCTTTAAACTTTATGCTTTTATACTTTGAGGGACTTTTGCATTCGTTAATGTGGCTCTGCTTGGCATGCAACATATTTGCTTGGGAAAGTTTACTTATTTATATAACAATTCCTTATTATACACCTGATGTGCACCGATTGCTGAGGGCTCATCATTCAAAATAAAAGGATATTCCTTGACTTCAGGAAATCCATAAATTATTAAGAGAGGTGCACTTGCAAGTCAGTAACTACAATATTAAGTAATTTTGCCTCAGTGTAAAATATCAGTTCAG
The DNA here is from genome assembly GCA_004027455.1 of Hydrochoerus hydrochaeris. Taxonomy (NCBI): domain Eukaryota; kingdom Metazoa; phylum Chordata; class Mammalia; order Rodentia; family Hydrochaeridae; genus Hydrochoerus; species Hydrochoerus hydrochaeris. Next base: position 123,258 of record PVLA01002852.1, read on the forward strand.
TTCAAAATATCACTCATCATTAAACAGAATGTGTGGCTATTTTCTAGTTTGGGCCGCTCACTGAAGCATATCCAGGAGTGGGAGATGAGGAATGGAAAGGTCAATCTATATTTTATGGGGAGCAGGGTTATCCAGGCCTGCTAGGAAAATACTATTCTTATATAGAAATCCCCATAAAATGTATAAAAAGAAGTGACCCAAAACCACATTTCGAGGATACTAGCATATAGTGTTTCTAGGGATAAGGCTATAGATAAATTTTTAGGAGCAGAAAATATTTATTGAGAGAAAGAAAAGCTTCTAAGAGAAACAGAAGGGGTGGCCTATAGATAATTTTTTCAAAAATTCAATAACATAGTTACTCACTTGTCACTAGTATGTTTATTTTCTTTCTTCCTAGAAAAATAGAAGAAAAAAGACACATCCTTGTTTATACAAAGTCACTTCAGTTCAAAATATCACTCGTCATTGAACAGAATGTGTAGCTATTTTCTAGTTTGGGCCACTCACTGGAGCATATGTTACATTTGGCATTTTATACACTTTTCAATAACCTTGTTTATGTTTTAGATTTCAAAGAGTGGTTTCTTGTCTTAAAAGTTTGCTGATCCTTCAAGGGGAATGAATTTTTAAAAATATTTTTAAAAATTTTTATTTAAAGAAAGGGGAAAAATAAAGCAAAAGAGAAAAAAAGGGTAGAAACAATACAGAATTTCAAAAAGATGAACAGTAAGAAATCACTAGTTGATATATTACATATTGTCTTCTTGGATGTAGTTGTTCAAGTCACAAAAATTAAAGCATACAAAGTGGACGTTCCAACAGTGAGGCTGCAGACAGTTCTGTTCTCTGATCCAACAAAAACTTAGCAACATAATTATCAATCCTACACCCTTAAATATACATGCAGTTATATCCTTTAAAGCACCTGCTTTTCCTCCTTTTGCTTTTTAAGTCCATTATCTGTTTAGTTACATCATATTTCAGGTTGCTCAGTACCTTACTGATCTGTTTTGTTGTTGTTATTTACTTTTTAAATTTTTTCTTATTTATTATTATTTATTTATTTATTTATTTATTTTGAAGGTAGTAAAATACAGCAGAACTAAACAGGATAAAGCCAACTGAGACAGTGCAGTGAAATTGGTACAGAACCTCACAGCAGGTTACCAGGATAACAGCAATAGGTACATTAGTACATCTGGTTTTCTTCACAATAGTTGTTCCTTCAATCAGGTAGAGCAATATCTAAGGAAATACTGAAATTATAAAAACAATATTGAATAGAGCAATACCATTGATCAGAACAGAGCAAAGCAGAGATAAAAATATTTACCTTCAAAGAGATCCCCCTTATTTGCTATATTGCCTATAGTCAAATTCGCAAGACATGCTCAGATCTCTGGCTCTCACTTGCTGGGGAGGAGATGGATGGAAGTTTGATTCTTAGCCCGTGCCTCGGTAGGCTCACAGCCACCCACCAGAGGGGTAAACTGGCTGCCTGTTTTCCCAGCACCCCAAGGTCCAACATGGAGCGCCACGGATCTCAGGAAATGCTGATATCGGGGAATGAATTTTTGTATTGTGTGTGTGTGTGTGTGTGTGTGTGTATTTAGCACTGGAGTTGGAACCCAGGACCTCATCATGCAAAGTACTTTACCACTGAGCTGCAACCCCAGCCATTTAAAATGGAACGAAAAGTCTTACTTGTGATGAGCTGCTGATAAGAGCTTCCCCTGAAAGTGTGGGAAGGTTGTCAAGAGGCTCAGGAGCACCGGAGTAAACAGATACCCTAAGCACAGGCCCTCAGAATCAAGATGTATGGATGGATGTAAAGTCAATGTCTTGTTACTGTTTTACGCGGGAATCTCGTGACATTCCTAAGGAAGGCACAGCCCTTGGCACTTTCCCCCAAGAATGCTTTCTGCTAGCTGCTGGCTCAGTGAGGAGGACGCCTTGCTATCAGGCCAACCCGGCAGCATTAGCAGGGGAGAAGGTGGGCGGGCAAAGGAAATGGAAGACTGTCCTTGGTGGACAGGCACTCCCTGGAGGAAAGAAACCAGGGGAATGCTTTGAGATTTTCCTGAAGTTCCACTGAAGAAGAGTGAAGACACTTTCATCTTGCTACGAACTTTGTATCTCAGTGAAGAGACATGAGCAGCGGTCAGCACCCACCAACCAACAAGCTCAACTGTACTGGAAACCTCATTCCTCTCCAGAAGTTGCAGAAGGAACAGTAGTTTTACATAATAATCTCTTGCTGTGATGAGGTCACTGGGAAATGGAGATGATTTGTGATTTAGGTGCTAAAGTTTATGACAGTTCAGTGGTGCATTTTACAAGAAGATGTACTGACTCCCCAGATTTATGGGAAATATACCCCATTTCAGAAAGTCAGTCACTATGGAGGGGGCAATGGAGCAAAGCTACAGATACTCAAATTATAGCTCCTGCTCCAAAGAATTTCTACTGTGGAAAGTAACAATTTGGTTTTAGACCTTGAAAAAATCTTGGAGATGATGTAGTCTAACACCTATATTCTAATGATAAGGAAATTGAGATTCAGAGTGGCTATATCAGCTCTTTAGTGATCTTTTAAAAATAATGTTCTTGATGAACTAACAGAACTTAGTGGTATAGCTATCTATCTTGTGTGTGTGTATATATATATATATATATATATAGATAGATAGATAGATAGATAGATATTACTTAGTGTTAATTTCCTATTTTTTAAAATTGTGTATCATTTCTATCCTTTACTGTTTTGCTTTTTTAAAATAAAAAATAAAAATACTGTGCTTAATTGTGATATATGTGTGTATATATATAGAGAGAGAGACAGACAGAGAAAAGAGAGAAAAGTGAGCGAGGAAGGGAGAGAGAGAGAGAGAGAGAGAGACTCTTTTTTGATGATGTGATTAGCCAGATACCGCAGAAAAAAGGTTTCCACCTACAAGTCTAATACTAATTATGAGTAAATTCTGTGCTTTGCTTCTTTCCACCAAAGGCAGCCTTTAGTTGAGCAAATCTTGATGGTTAAATAGTTTCACTTTCAACCTCAGGCTGTCAGACATGGTCGCGATTCACCCAGATTCCCTGTGAACAGCAGTAACCCGGCTTCTCACACCACCTGCGGTGGCTGCAGAAGTGCTGGGCTGTGGCACTTCTGTTTCTGTCCCAAATTCTCTTTCCCACTCGATAGTTTGAGCCATCTGTCCCGTGAGTGACATCCACCTTTCAAAGATGAATGTGGGCCACTGTAGCTGATGAGAAAAGTCGCAACTGCACCTGTATGAAAAACCTTGCTGTGTGGTTGTCAAGAACTAAAAACGTAGTACAGCTGCATGGTGGTTCGGGAATGGTCATCTCTGACAAAAATAAAAACTACTACTAGCTGAGTCCTGGGATCCTGTTTAGAGTGCCTGCTCAGTTGCATGTTAGGGTAACATTTCAAGATGAGTTTGCTATTAAGAGATAAAAATTGCCAAGGAGAAGCAGGGAGCTAGTGCTTTGCTCTGAAAAGATATTTAAAAAAAGACTTAACTTAAAGAAATCTTTTCAGAACAAAACACCAGCTCCCTGCTTCTTTTTGGCAGTTCTTTTCTGTTAATGGCAAACTCATTTTGAAATGTTACCCTAACATGAAACTGAGCAGACACTCTAAACAGGATCCTAGGGCTCAGATATATATATATATATATATATATATATATATATATATATATATATATATATTAAAGTTCCAAGTCTTGGGGCTGGGGATATAGCTCTTGTCTGGCAAGAGCACTTACCTGGTAAGCACAAGGTTGTAAGTTTGATACCTGGTACCAATAAATAACTAAATAAAGTTAAAAGTCTCATTGAGAATCCTTTTATGCCAATGGTATTGCTAGCATTTCCCAGAGAGGTAACTCAGAGTATACAATTTTAGGCTTGGGGATCGTTTGGTTCCAAGTAACAGAAACTCACTTCAACTAGCATATGTCAAATGGGAACTTGCTGAAAGGATATGGGTTTATCTCTTGGATTCCAAAGGAGGGAAGAAGAACCAGTGTGCATGAAGCCCTGGAATGAGGATCTGGAAGAAACACAGGAACCAAGGAAACATCTCCTAGCACCTCTCTCTGGGGACCAGCAGCTGCTCATTCCTGCTTCTCTTAGTATAGCAGCATCATTTCTTTCTCTGCAAACTGACTTTTCCTGCTTTTTGGAGACTGTCTCTTAGAGCAGGTTATTAAAGCTCCACATCACTTTCCAGCCCCAGGTGCCCAGTAATTTGGGCACAGGCTCTAATGTCCCTTTGCAAATTCCCAAGGGAGGCATATGAATAAATTCAACTTAATTGAGGCTGGCTTCACTTGCCCATCTCAGTTGAACTCTCTAAGGACTCGGCCATGTTAACTGAGCTGTTTGCTGAGGCCCAGTTCTGGGAGGTTGAGGACAAGGAAGAAATTCTTAGAAAAGGTTTTTGGGCAAGACAAGTGCCTTCAATACAGCTTCCAATAATTATTCTAAGAAGGAGCTCAAATTGATCAATAAGTATTATAGAATTTATTCTCTCAACATCTTCAAGTTAGCAGAATGAGCAAGTTTTTCACAGGCAAGAAAATGAAAGCAGTTGTCAGTAAATTCTCTAAGTCAACTGGAAACTCAGTTGCTATCCCCTGACTCAGGCTTTGCAAAGTTAAATATTTCTTATATTCAGAAAGGGGTAACGAAGTTTGCTGGATGAGCGGATGTGAAGTAGGGTTGCAAGTCTAGTCGACTTGTGGTTCATTCCATATCATTTCACAAGTATAGCATCTCTTCCTCCAAAAGCAGCCTGGCTCACCAGGGAGTGGCCTGCTTCCTTTGGGAAAGTGTTCTGTCCAGATCAAACAGTGGTGGCTCGGCTCAGTCTGGGTGAGCCTGGCATTTTTCATCAGTAAAAAAGATTTATTAAAATTAATGTTGAAATAGTCTTCCATCATTCTGAAAGTATGCACTTTGCTCATCTGAAAAATATAACCGACTTGCCAGTTTCTAAGTTGAAATTTGTGTGTACAGCCTAGAATAACATTGACTCAGTATTCCTTTCAACATGAAGCTTTGGTAATGTTCTACTTTTAGTTTTCCCCTTCTACATCCTTCTCGCAGTCTTCTGCATATAAGTGTGTGCATGTATGCACAATGTACATTCAGGTGCACCATACATGCAGAGATACAGAGGAATCTCTCCTATGTATCACAAATTACAAGGAATGCCTAAAAGTAGAATATTTTGATTTGAAGAAATTCTGGAGCTTAGCTTCTTTGCGTGAGAGGCTAGGCAAAGATCTGGGTACTTCTTTCCTTCTCTGTAGAGTATCAGCGATTGCTTGTCTAAATAGTGCACTGAATTTCTATGTCAGCGTCTATTGCAGAAAGTGTTTGGCAGCACATTCAAGTTAGATTTAAGTTTGACAACACAAACTGAAGTTTTCAAGAGAAGGAAAAGTTGCTGTACAGGAATTAGTGCAATGGTCCACAAAGAGTACAGCTTATGAAAGACTCTTTGGATAGGTTGTAGGAATTCTGAGGCAGAAGCTAGGTTCTGTTCCTCATTATTTCTTGATTTAAAACATTTGCAGAGTGATTAATCTTTATGAGTATTATTATCTCCCAAGCAGATGTAGAAATTAAACCAGGACCTCCAGATATGGAGTCAGTACCTCCTTTCAGAGCCTTCAAACACTCACAGCTGGGGTTTCTTCCTTTGCTCTAATATCCCTATCACCCCCACACTCAACTGCATTCCCATCATGCCACTGAGAGGAAAAATGTGTTTCTGGCATACTTACTTGAGACGTGGATAATAAACGAACTAGTAACAGCCAAAATGACATTTTATAAACATGTTCTATGTGGTTATCAATTGCTAAGGCTGTGATAGATATCATTGAATTTCTTCCTCACACAGTCCTACTTGCAAACTAAGAAGTGAGTCTCATGAATACTGTAGAAGACATGAGACTTCTGCGTTCGATACAAAGAACTTTGTTACTCTCAGCAGTATTGGTAGTTAAACATAGGAATTATCTTGTGTTGGTTCTCCAAGTCCTGACCCTTATGTGGAGACACAGAGAGGCCTGATATACATTTAATTTTTAGGCTAGGGATACAATCTCTCTGACTGGAATCTCCAAGTTCTAATCAATACACTAAACTTTTGCATTCACAACTATGTTTTTAATATAGTTTTAACAATGCATCGGGGCTCCATTTCAAGGGTATCAGGGTGTCTTAGTTATTTTTCTCTCATTGCTGAGACAAAATACCTGACACCCAAAGTTAAAGGGGAAAACATTTATTTAGCACACAAGTTTGTAGAGGTTTCAGCCTGAAATCCAAAATCATAATGGGATGAGCCTAAGGCAGGGTGACTTGGCAGAGAGGCATCCCAGAGGAAAAAGTGCTCATGGTAGCTGAAGACAGCAAAAGCATCAAGCAAAGGGAGGCAAGACTCTTTCTATCCCTTATATTGTTTCAGGCTACCCCACTGACCCCAGGGCAGATGCAGTACTCACACCCTTATTCCCAGCTAGAACTGTGCCAAACCAATCAGTGGAGTGATTTACTAATCTCACACCCTTATTCTCTCCCTCTAGATTCAGACACCTCTGATAAAGCTCCACCTAGGACCACATGAGGCTTTGAGGGGACAGCAAGGCAAAAGCCATAAATGCAGAATGAGTGACAACATCAGCAGGAGCTCCATGAAGCCCAGTCCTAAACTTTAGCCTTCCCTAGAGCTCCTTCCATGCGTATCAGTTTCCCGGCTCTTCAACCTCTGAACATGACTTGTGCCAGGGGCTCTCCAGGGACTTCCAAGCCTTCAGTCTTAGAATGGGTCAGCTTCACTGGTCCTTTTGGTTCTGAGGCTTTAGCTTCTTGAACTGAGCAGCTACTGATTGCCCAGGTCTTCAGGCTGCAGAGAGCACCGCGGGACTATCCAGCTGCTGATTTGTAGGCCAATTTAGTAAATCCCCACTTAGACTGTTTATTGACTGGCTCTGTTTCTCTGGAGAAGCCTGATGAATACACAGGACGCTATTGCTCCCAGAAGTTAAAGTGGTGAGAGTGTAAGTATTTTCTTACATCAGTTACTCAATCCCCACATGGAACCACAAAGAAGCCCAGGAATGCCTGCATCTACAGAGGCTCAGGATGTAGAGGAGGAACACTGAACTTAGGAGTTCCAAGTGTATATGGGTAGCAGGCAGTAAGTAATGTGCCAGAGGAACATAATGTCTGTGTTATATTTGGTAATAGCTTGCCTGCCCTTTACTTTGGAGGGAGACATCATCTCTGTCTTTCAGTACTTTTGGAGGAGGCTCTACTCTACTCTTTCAGGCTAATATACAAAGAAAAATCTTTGGGTAGATAGTCCAGAACAAAGACAGGTGCCTCTGGTGCCAAGATGTGCAGAAAACCAAAAGATTCAGGGAAAGTTTCCTCCCAATGGGTTTGTTATTACTTCATTAATATAATTGTAGTCAATTTTTAATCACTGAAGTTCACACAAACTTTTAAAGCTGGATGTAAAAATCAAAGTTCCTGACAGCTGCTCAACCATGGAGAGTCTTATCCAAAGAAATCACTGAATTGGTAAATTATGCTCAAGCTGACATGCCTTTACTCAAGCTTGTGGCTGGTTTACCCATCACAAGAAATTATCATCTAGACACATGAATTTTAAAAACTGTTTATCATCACCATAAAACATGTTCCACATGAAGTCAAATATCCTCTATAACCAATTCAATAAGATGCTAGCTTTTACCCCTCAATTGTGATGATTCAAAGAAGTTTATTAGTTCTTAGATGAATTTAGTGAATTTATAAACCAATTCTCAAGTTATCTTAACTAAATGCCTGTCTAAAGTTATAGTACATGCATTTCATCTCATCATATAAAAGTTGATAATTATTTGTGTGGTAGATAGACTATTTAAGAGTATCATAAAGGAAAAGAAAATCATTGCATGCTCTCTTTTCCAGTATCCTTGCTTATGCTTTTGCAGATTTATTGATCTATGTCTATGGTGCCCTCCAAGAATGTTCAAGTGCATCCTTTTGCTTGAACAATAAATGTAAGAGCCATGATTTAATGAAACGATTGTTCCCTAGGGGATAAGTGGAAAAGAATTTGTTGCTCCATAGCAAAATTTACCACTAATAAATGTCTTCAGTAGCAGAGATTGAATAGACCGTCTCATTAACCTGCAGACTTGTTTGTCATGAACTGTATGAGAGGAGGCTGACCTACTTATTTTCTCAGGATGGGATTGTGCTACGTTAGAACAGGGCCTCAATGCTGAGACTACCATGAGTTTGATTCATGATGAAAACAGGATTTCTTTAAATTATTGCTATTTCAAAATCATTTGGATTACATTGGTTCAGACAAGCACCTTTGGAAAACATTGACTGGTAATTTTGAAGCCTATACAATGAATAGATTGGTGTCAGGGACTCCATTTATGTGATTTGGAAGAAGTGTATTGAATGTCTGCTATATGTTGGAATTTTCACATAAACCCTTCCATTTTCTTATATTAATCCTTACTGGTAGAGATTTTTGTAATGTTTTATAGCCTAGAAAAGTAAGACAAGTTACATAATGTGCCCAAAACAAACACTCAGCCAGACTCACTTGTGTGTGCCTATGTGTGTGTGTTGCTGTGTGATATTGGTGATTGAACCCAAGGCCTTTGTACTGTTATATTCTCAACTTTCTTTTATTTTCTATTTTGAGACAGGGTCTCCCTGTGTTGTTAAGTTTTTGTTTCTTTGCTACACTTGCCTCTCTTTCATCAGTGAGTAGCTATACCCATAAAGATACACGGTATAGCATCTTCTTGAGAATATGGAACTGTGAGTTGAACCTAAAGGTTCTGTACATACGTAGAGTATATAAAATAATCACAGCATATATGTTTATGTACACATACCTATATGGATGTATATGATTTTCAGCAATATATATGAATATATAAGTCTAAACATCTTTCAAAGCACTGTGCATATATTATTTCATTTTATCCTCTAACAAAAAAATAGTTTTATCTCATTTCCAAGTAACAGTGCTAACTCTTAGAAGGTATTCTGAGGCAATTTCTAGAATGATTAATGCTCTTCTCTTGCATGCTCCTTCAGTTTTCTTTTCTGATTACAATCCTTCTCAACAGCATCCATCAACCCAAAAATATGCTGTTTTCTCCTCCATCCATCGCTCTAGTTCTCATCTTCTCTTGACAATAAGACATCGTCATATAGTCTATTCTTCCTGGTCCGGTGTTCCCAAAATGAAGCCATTGTGACCAGGCTTTCAAATCTTTTCCCACCTAGGCCTCTGACAAGATCACACTCATGACCTCCACATGCCTGGCCTGCTGCTCAGGGCTCACTCAGTTCTTGAGCTCCTGGTCCCTAGTTGTGTAGATCTTGTGGATAACGGTCTTTGTTTCCAGGACACAGCACTCAACCAGCCTTTTTACCACTTTTCTGGCTGCTCCTACTGTTCCTTTGCTGCTTTCTTTTCACATCGTCCAACCCAAATGCTTAAGTAGCCAGGAATTTAGCTCTTTAACCTCTCCTCTGTTCACACTCCAGCATCACGACTCCAGGTGTCCCCTGAAGGCCGAGAATGGACCCCCTCTCTGAGCCCTGGATGAGTCTGCTGAGCTGTACCTCGACGTCTCCACTTGGCTGAGCAACGGGCATCTCAAATTTGGTAAGTCTTATGCTTCCTCTTATTCCTTTCCATACTCATTGTGTTTCTTTATCTCAACCCTAAAAGGAGGACTGGAGGTTACTCTGGACTCCTTTTCCTACATTCTGCATCTGATCCACCAGAAAAGCCTGTCTGCCCAAACTTCAAAGCATATTCAGAACCCAGCTGTTTTCACCGCCTGCTTTTATTGCTTCCACCATCATCTCTCACCTGGATTACTGTAAAAGTTCAGATGTCCTAGATTCCATGCAAAGCTCAGAAGCTCAAGTAATTATTTTAAATGGAATGAGCTCCTATACTTTTTTGCTCAAAAAAAAAAAAATCCAATGGCTTCTATTATATATTGACAGGATTTCTAACAAATTAAAACAAAGCTATCAAGATAAGCCCTACCCTAATGACTGGTGTCTATGTAAAAAGGTGAAAATTGCAGATCCTTGCCTGCAGAATACCAGTGAACAAGGAGATGGCCATCTAGGACCCGGGGAGGGAGGTCTGCAGCAGACATTCCCCTCGTAGCCCTCAGAATAAACCCTGCAACCCCTTGATCTCAGATGTCCAGCCTCAGGAGCTGAGACGATAAATTCCTGTTGTTTTAGTCAGCCGGTTCGTGCCACCTTGTCACGGCAACCCAGCTATTGAAAACAGTTTCTCATTTCCTCAGAATGACTAGGTTCTCTCAGTGACCTACAAGGCTCTTCTCAGGGCCTATTCTGAGGTGTACTTAACTTCCAGTAGCTCACTCTGCTCACTCTCCTTCCTGGCTTCTTGGGTCTTCCTTGAACAAACTGGTACCACTTCTATTGTCTTAAGCATTTGTATTTATTCTGTCCTGCAGGGAATATTTTCTTTTCAGATCCTTCAGTGACTTGCTCTTCATTTTTGTGGTGGTTATTCAGATGCCAACTTTTAGGTGTTTATATGTCCTTAGTGCTTAGCATGAGATAATTATTATAGTTTAGATCTAAAATGTCTCTCAGAGTCTCATGCCTTTGGATGGTAACTGGATTATCCTTATCAGTAATAAATTTTAGCTCAATGTGCTCAAAGGAAATGGGGCTTGACTAGAGATAGGTCACTGGGAATGTGACCTGGAAGGGTGTGTTCTTGTCCCCAGCTCCTCCTCTCTCTCTCTCTCTGCTTCCTAGCTATCACGGTTTGAGCAGCTTTCCTCTGCTGTGACCCTTTGCTGTGTTATTTCTGCCTTGGAGTCAAACAACCACGGATTGAATCTTCTGAAATATGAACCAAAATAAACCTACTGTCTCCTAAGTTACAGTTGATGGAAATTTTGTCTCAGTGATGGGAAAGTGAGTAATATATTAATGTAGTTAATCTTTAGTCACTTATTTTGCTTATTATCTATCTCATTATAAAAATGCAAGTCACATGAAGTCAGAACTTGTCTCTTTACCGTTGAGTTTTAAATGGCTGTTGGTATATAGTAGGATATCAAAAGTATGAATGCAGTGAATGAATGAGGAGGAGAACAAACCCTATATTGCCATCAGCATGCATGGTACACTCCAAACATGTGGCTCAACATTCTTGCTGAGGAGTGGTGAGGACGCCAGTCATGCGACCTCAGAAGTTAAGATGTGTTTCAAAAAAGTAAACACTCCCAAAGGAAGCAGCCAGTGCTGCTGCTGTCTTGAACAGTTACAAACTAATTGAAGAGACTAAACACATTATACATGAAAAAGGATGTGCTAGATTCACAGAGAAATAGACCCACATGAGCTGTAGGGTACAGCAAGGACTAATTTCTAAGAGTGGTGAGTCAGGGAAACTTTTGAATCTGTTAGGCAGAAAAAAACCAATGTGTGCCCAAGACTAGCCAGCATTTTTAAGAATTTTCCCTTATATTCCTTATATAGTAAGTACACAAGAAGATTGGTTATTACAAGAGTGCAAGTACATGGACTGAGAATGTGTAATGTATATGTGCAAGTATAAAATATATTTCTCAGTAAGTAATTTACTTCTTGAATCAACGCAATGCCACCAAAGTGGCAGCATTGGCAACTTAAAAACAAATTGCAATTTGAAACTACTAGGAACCTTCTGGATATGTTGAAAGCAATCACCAAGTTGGGATCTAAGTTGGAATCCAGGTACCACCTGATGAAAATCAATTAAACCTCATAGAGGCGGTAAGTGCCAGAAGGAAATAAAGTTAACTGAAAAATAACCTGTGAGGTCTGCTTTGGTCTTTCTGCGGCACTAGCACCCATTTCTCTTTTTATTTTTTCCTCTTCACATTAAATTCATCTTCTGATTTCTTAGGTGGGCAGCTAAACTGTGACCTTGGGTGTATGCCCCAGGAAACCAATTACCAGTAAAAATGAACTGGGGAGTGACGTTCTTTCCTGCTGCTATGCTGACTCACTATGCAAACTTGCCTACAAAATGCATGCTTTCCTCGGAGTTCTTTGGAAGAAAAGCACTACACACAAAGCCGAGGCTTATTATGGTAACATCGACTGCTATTATTTGTCTAAAAATAATTCCAGTTTCACTTCTGGTGTTCGTAAGCTTCTTTTATTTTTTTTTCTCTTTTCTATTTTTTTTTCCTCCTACTCACTAAACCTTCCAATAAAATAATCAACTAGTTGATGGGGGTGGAATAAATTCAAGATTCAAAATAGAAAAACACAGCTACATAAATCTACGTGACTGGAAACTTTGAAGAACATCTTAGTAAGTGTCCAACACATCTAGAGAGTGAAGGAATATGAAAATTTCTGGATGAAGTTTACAAAAAAATGTTTTTCATTGCACTGGAAAGCACTGTAATCATGGAAATGGCTAATGTATGCACTACTTTACCGCATTCCAGAAGCACAGTTATAAGAAATAACTCCCGAGACCAAACTGTACATTATATAAACATAGTGAATCTTTATGCCAACATAGAGATTAAGTTGAAGAAGTAGAAATGTTTCACTATACTCATTTATCTTTGCATTGCTGTTCAGAGATAAAGGCTACTTACAGGAGAGTAAAGAGAACTAGTGTAAGGTTATATTATACTAGGATGTTCATGAATTACACAGTAAAATAGTTGAATATCTCTTGTACATAGAAACACTTCCAAAAATACATATAAATATATTTATTTGTATATACATGGATGTATATATATTTATTCATGTTATCTAAAGTATGAAAAAGTACATACTTCTAAGCATGCACAAAATAGAACATGTTAAAGGATGAATTAAGACTGCTGACATCTGGGCGGCTATAGCACGGGGATCTGTGCAGGGTATTGAGTCACAGTTGACTGTTCCAGGATTGCTCGGCTGGCAAGACTTGGTGAACCAGTCGTCACTTCTGTCTTCTTGCTGGACTAACAGGGCGGGAGAGTCTGAGCCTGAGAGGACACTGTTTCCAACATCACTGATGTTTTCCAGCCTGAACACTGAGAGTGGTTTACTTGCCCTGAGTTGGAAACAGTTTGCATTTACACCTGTAAATTTATTCATTCTTTTAATTTATGTAAGATTTTTTTGTACTCATCTCTTTAAGATGAAAAATTTTGGTTTCCCACTGTGAGAATATTAGCAATACTCATTGTGTAAGAAGAAATAAAGTGTGACAATACATCAAAAAAAAGAATGCATTAAGATTAAAATTATCAATATTTCTAAATATCTTGCTAAACATCATGGTTTCATATTCTGATTTGCTACCATCTCAAGGCTCAGCATAAGTTCCAGCAAAGGTTCATCTTTCATGATCCCTATTTAAAATGCTCTGCAAAACACCAAAAGTTTTCTGCCAAAGTTTCAGATGTGATTAGACTCATGTGTTGGGTTCATAGCATGGTTGACAAAGAGTCCTTTCTAGAAGAGAAGGGTCTATGTTACCTCTTTCTTTCTTTGGTCTACCTCACTATAATGCATTGTGGGCTTCCTTGTATGTTCTTTTTTTAAATTTTTTTTTATTTAAAGAAAAACAAAAGCATGTAAAGGGTAGAGATAATACAGACTTTCAAAAAAAGATAAACAATAAGAAATCACTAGTTGATAAATTACAATTTTCCTCTTAGAAACAGTTGTTCAAGTTACAAAGTTAAAGCATATGAAGTAGATATTCGAACAGTGAGACTGTAAACAGCTATGCATGCATGAGTCTCTACATGTATTTCTATCCTTTCTGTATTAGAGGGAAAAACAAAACTTAACAAGCAAAACAAAACAAACTCCTATAAAAACATGAAACCAAAAAGTCGTATAAAACCATAGTACAAGGCGATTTACAATGATTACTGTGTTGTTTCAATAGAATTGTCTATATCATCAGGCATAATTGAATATAACAGTATAATTGAGTATAGCAGTACATAACAATATTAGTAAAAATAAAACATTGTAGACAGTATAAAACTTCAAAGGCAGGTAATAATCAAACTAGAGTGGATATTCTAGTGGATCTTGTCATCTTAAGTACAGTTGCCTATACTCTCAGACCCGACACCATCAATCATAACAGCTTTGAACAAAATCTATCAATCCAAAACAGCGATCCAACAAACCAGACTCGATTATGATCAGTCATGGTAAAACAGTGCAGGTTTTACAGAGCATTAGATTAAGTTAACAGGAAATTAAGGATGATCACCACACTATATCCTGTTATCTTTGGGATTGCTGTCTGTGCCCTCAAATCTAGTACAGGTAGAATGACTGGAACAGAATATAATCCATCTAAGCAGAGTGGTGTGAGTAATGTGGGTTTTAAATCCTGGTGCACTATTAACAATATAGTGTATCGAGGCCATCTATGTTAGAGATTCTAGTTATCCTTCTCTGCCTCATTTCTTCTATGCTATTTTTCTGCCTTTGTTTGTCTAGCTTTCTCCTTCATTCTACTGCCTGCCTCACTCTTTTAGGCCTTTCCTAAAATCCTGGTATTTTTTTCTCTCTCTCTCTCTAGAATGTCCTTCAGTATTCTCTGTAGGGTTGGATTGGTGGTCACAAACTCCCCCAGTTCCTCTTTGTCATGGAAGCATCTTGTTTCTCCATTAATTTCTAGTGACAGTTTTGTAGGATACATCAATCTGGGCTGGAGGTTATTTTCTTTCAGGGCTTGGAACACTTTGCTCCAAGCTCTTCTTGATCTGATGGTCTGTGTTGAGAAGTCAGCCATGAACCTGATGGGTTTACCTTTATAGGTAATCTGTTTCTTTTCTCTGATGGCTTTTAATATTCTGTTTTTATATTGAATTTCTGGTGTCTTGATTATTATATGTCTGGGTGTAGATCTGTTTTGGTTGTAGGTGGCTGGAGTTCTGTATGCCTCACATAACCGAACGTCATTTTCTTTTCCCATGCTTGGGAAGTTTTCCTTAATTATTTCTATGAACAGCCTTTGTAATTTGCCTGTATGTATTCCTGCTTCTTCATTCACATTTCTTATTCTTAAATTGTAGATTCTCTTGCCATCTTCTAGCCTTTGTATTGTTACTGCCTGTTTCCTTGTTATTTTTAAGAGATTTTTCCTTTCATGATAATATATTGCAAACTTGTCTTCAAGTTTTCATAGTCTATTGTTAGTTTCTTTTAAGGAGTTTTGCCAGCTTTCAATGGAGTTTTTAATTTCCTGGTAGTCTCTTTGAATCTGCTTCATGTATTCTATATTTTCTTTATATTATTTATCAAATCTTTCTCTCCTTTTTTTGTGTTCCTCCCTTCTTCTGTCTGTATCTTCCTGAGAGATGCTTCCTGAGAACATTTCTTTTATTACTCTACTCATATCTTGCTTTACCTGATTTAATATTTCAGTTTTGAGCTTGTCTACAAGGTCCCGAAGATATCTCTTAATGTCCGTTGAACCCATGTCTGATGCTGTGTGTTTGCCGCCCTCAGTCTCCCTTGTTTTTCCCTCTCCTGGATCAGTGCTCTTAAGGTTCTGGGCTGGGGGCCTCCTCTAGCCTCTCTCTCCTGTCATGGTTCTGGCTTCCTCCATACAGGTGTGCAGTGCAGGTCCCAGCCCCTGTTGGCCATGATTCCTCTGAAGCATGCTGGCGAGGGACCTCTACCCTCTCCTGCCTGCCCCTACCCACCGGGCCAGCCAAACTTTAGGGGCCTTCACCAGATTAGTGCATGCTAGGGGCAGGGAATCAATTTGGGATGGCTCATTGGGTCCCAGCCAGGGGCACAGCCCAGTCCAAGCAAATCCCAGGAATCTGCTCTGGAGAGGGAACAACCAACTGAAGTTACTTTTGCTTCCAGTTCAGGCTCCTCTTGCCTGATTCCAACATGTCACCCATTTGGTGGTGCCCTTCCCATGGAGGGGAGGTCTCATTCCCAGCACTGACCGTGGATTAATGAAGGTCCTTTTGCCAGCTCCACTCTCTGTTGGGCTCACCAACCCCCAACTTCAGCACTGCTGTGGTTCCTGTGAGTGGCAGGAATGAATTTGGGCAGCTCTGCCTGCCCAAATTCAAGCGAGCGCAAATTCAGGCTGGCTCAAACTCTGAGGGTTGCAGCGAAAACGCTGTGTTCCATAATTTTTTTCTGTTTCAGTTGTAGTCCCTACATGTTTGACGAGCTTTTTACGTTTCAATTTCTTCCTGTGTCAAGAGGATCCATCCCAGAAGGCAGGAGCATATTTCTGACCCTCACTGGTGGACCTCTTCCTTCATGGAACTTCTGATATGCACACATATGAATGATATGAAGCACATATTTCTCTTGTTTACAGAAGATCTAATACATTGTTTCTCAATCATTGCATGGGGCAAATACTTTCAAAACTCTTACCACAGGGAGGTTTCTAAATATGGGCATTATCTTCTCTTGAAAACACATTTATGGTATTTTATGATGTGGGTAATACCAATTTTAATGCCTGATATCCATGTAAAAATATCAAACTGGAATGAACCTGCCAAAGTAAGACTGATCTATCATTTCCACACTGAGATGACAAAATAGGTGATAGATTTTGCTGTCCTTGTGTTTTCATTCTTGTTTCTGCCACCAGCTGATAATGACTTTTCCTTGGTAACACTGTATCTTTCATTGTTACCATTTCTTTTTAAAAAGTTGAAAAATATAGGGTACTCTTTGGTATATAACTTAGGGAACTAGCCAAGTCAGTAAAGTAATGTATTAAGCATTTAAAAACTACCAGTAATAACATGGATGAATTTCAAATCTAGTCTGTGGAATGAAAGAACTGAGTTTTGAAAGAGTCCACACTTTGTGATCCTATTTATACGAAGTTCCAAAAAAAGTCAGACTAATTCACAATGACAGAAACAGTATCATCATTGCTCTTTCAAGCGCAAGGGTTTGGTTGGTACTGATGGTGCCTTCTGGAGTGAAGGAAATGTTCCATTTCCTGATGGGGATGTAGATTAAATGGGTGTGCACATTTTTCAGAACTCATTGATTTGTAAAGATAAGATTCATGCATTTCATTGTATGTAAATTATACCTCAACTAAAAGGAACATCATACACCGGTTTCTAATGATCACTGTATGTCAGCCTTATGACACCTTATTCAGCACCTGAATAACTAGTGCCATTTAGCAACAATGAAGTGGGGAGGCTTCAACTGGTAGAACCTGGCATTACATGTCAGAATAATACAGGTCTAATAGTAATAATCACAGGTGTTCTCTGACTGACTGCCGAGTACTCTGCTGTTGCTTTTTCATGGGAGAGAAAACACCAAGGCATAGAAAACCCAAGTAATTTCCCCCAAAGACAAATAAGCAATAAATGGTGGAGCTGGATTTAAATTTCACGTCTCTCTGACCATGAAAGCCTTGCCAGGGAAATGCTGTTGCTTCTTAGAGAACAATGTGCAGATTCCAGAGCCTTCCAAGGATACAACATGCAAACAAATATTTATTCAGCGTTCTATGTCTTCCAGGCACCGTGATTGTTTTTATCATTATCTGTGTACAGCTACTATTATTATCCTTCCCTCCCCCCAGACCCAAGGGTTTTGAAGTGCATAGGGGTTAAGCAGGTCCCTTGGTCAATAGTAACCAAAAGATCTCAGATGGCATCTAAAGCCGGATCAAGGTCCAATGTTTTCTACTTTCACTGCTTCCTAACTAGAAGGCATATCAGAATCAGAATGAGAGTTTTCAAATTTCTGGATCTCTTTAGGATTCTTATTCTATAGACTGTAGGGGAATTGGAAACTGATCATTTTTACAAAGCTCCCTGGTGACCCTAAAGATGATCGCTATCTGAGAACTTCTGTTCCAAGTCATCGTTTTCAACAGGGAGCCCAGCACACTCCTCTCAAGAGGTCAATGAATTTATTTTATTTTTAAAATTAAATAGTATCAACAACACAAAAGCAAATTTAAAAAGCAAGGCATGGTGGTACTCACCTTTAATCCTAGCACTCTGGAGACGGGAGGATCACCATGAGTATGAGGCCAGCCTGGGCTACATAATGATCAAGGCCAGCCTGAAGTATAGAGTGAGACCCTGTCTCAAAAACAGAAAAGAAAAATTAAATGGAGAGATGTCCTTTTTCTTTTTTCAAAACTGAAGGAAATACCAAATTTATATTGATTATATACTAAACAGAATATTGATTAGAGCAGTACCATTAATCAGAACTGAGCAAAATAGTGATAATAACATTTGCCTCCAAAGAGATGGTAGAAGGAAATCCCACTTACTTGCCAAGCTGCATACATTCATCATCCCAAGAGATACTCAGACCCCTGGTGCCCACTTGCTAACGGGGGTTTTGCTGGGGGTGGATCGATGTCTAATTCTTAGCCCTTGCACTGGCAGGCCCCCAGCTGCTTACCAGGACAGTGAGTAGGCTTCCTGTTCTCCCAGAGCCCCAAGTTCCAACCAGTGTCCTTTTGTAATGATAAACAGGTAGAGATAATAGCAAAATCAGTGACATCCTTTCTCATTTGTAACATTAAGATGTTGAGTGTGTTCATCAATATTTTTCCAGGTTTGGAGATTGAACTCAGGGGCAGTTAACCACTGAGTTACATCCCCAGCTCTTTCATTATTATTTTGAGGAAGGGTCTAAATTACTAAATTACTCAGGCTCATCTTCCCTCGATATTCTAAGTAGCCAGGATTAGAGAGCTAAGCCATTATGCCTAGCAAACATGTCCATTTTTTCATCTTGTTCTGACATTTCATCAATATCAGATCTGTTTTTTGATTTTTCTCTTTCAACACAGGTCTCACTGTCTAATTTACCCTGGTCTTCACCTCACTCTGTAGCCTAGGCTGACCTCAAACTCACTGTAATCCTCCTTCTTCAGCTTCCTAAGGGCTAGGATTGAAGGCCTATTCCACCACACACAGCTAAATTTTTTTTTCAGAATTGTTTTAAGTGACAAGTTTTGTTTACTAAATTGTATAATCTTCCCTGGAAAGACCCTGGAGCATTAGACAATTAGGTGGGAATTTATTGACATGTTGAAAATAAAATATAGTGATGTTTTCTAAGATAACTTAAGAATACCACTGGTTTTTAGATGAAATGATTTGCCTCAGAAATCCAAATCTTTGTTGCTCCAGAGAAAATAAATGAAAGCAACAATTCTGTACCTCATAGCTAAGTGAAGTTTACAACTGTGACTGCATGCAAAAATGTGCAAGAAGGCCGTCACCTTAAGGAGCATCCAGAAGATGCCATGGGAGAGTGCACAGTCCGTTGCCAAACAAGCAGTGAAATTCTTCATTATTTCAGGGAGCCGTAATGGTGAAGTTGGACCCAGGCGACCACTGGTCCTCTGATTTGGCATGGTGGAGCCTGTGATTTCAGAGGAAGTTGATCCTTGGAAAATAAAGGTCAGGACGTTTAACTGGCTGTGTTAGAAGTAGGAGGACAACTGTAGTTCCAGGGAGGCCTGAACCTGTGAGGAAGAAGAAGAAAAAATTAGTTCATTTGTCAAACTGGGAGAGGAAATGTGGATGGGAGGCCAGGCGGTGACAGAGAAAAGGAGGACGGATATGTAGGAGGTGAGAAAGCACAGAAAATCAGCTCAGCAGCTCCTGCCCTCTCATGCCCCACACAAAAAAAAAAAAAACAAAAAAAAAACAGGCTTTATCTTGACCAAAAGTGACTCTGGTGGGTGCCACACTGGAACAGCCCACCGCATGGAGACTCACTCTGTCTCTACCCCTGGCCTCCCTGGGGAGCACTGAGGTCCAAACTGGATCCTTGTCTGCTGTGTCTGTCATGACTTTTCTCCACCATGTGGCTTACTCTCGTCACCCGCCACCAGGCCAGGGCCTGCTGCCTTCCTTCCTGTGGCTTCTGCCTTGCCCACACAACTTGGTCTCTCCCTCAGAGGGGGCTAAAGCCAAGTTCTCATGCTGGGAAGAAGCACGGAGAAGTCAGGGCCTGTGTTTCTCACTAGAAGGGCAGGGAGTTCAGAGAAGGGCCCCACCTCTGACGTCCTTTCCTGCTGCCTCTAACACATGGCATGCGTGCGCACACACGACAAGGCATACAGGTTTATATATAGTCTTTCATAGTCTTCTTATATATAGTCTCAAAAATCTTTTTCTTCTTCTTTTTTGTTTTTTCATGTGGTGCTGAAAATGAAACCTAGGGCCTGGCACATGCTAGGCAAGTGCTGTACCATTGAGCTACATCCAAGTCCCAAGTTTTAGCAAATTTGCTAAAAAACTGACAAAAATTTATAATAATAAGATAAAAAATATGGATGCAAATGTAACAAAGATAACCTCGATGAGAAGTTGCCACAGTGTATGTTCTGGAGAAGGAATTTAGGGATTCTGTTCTCAACCTCTAGACCTTGGCTCTCTGTATGTACTTCTCCGAGGAAAAGGTTGCGTTTGTTGCTTTTGAATATAGAACTCCTATTCCAATTATACCTTATGGGCTACAGACTTCCTTTAAGCCTTATCCATAGATTTCTGCCAGAGACAGATGGCTCTCTTGTCTATCGAATTGTGCCTACTGCTGATGCCAGCCCAGGTAGGACAGTCCGTGCAAAAAGTCAGTATCAACAATCCCTTTGCCATCCATGTTGAAGGAAACACTGGACAATACAATCAACTAGGGATTTGTGAACTTTGCACTCATTCAGTTAGAAAGGATTAGGCTTTCCTTAGTCATAACCAATGAAAGAAAATGACATATTTTTCTTTAATTAATTTTTTTCATTTTAAAACACCAAATGTAACTTTTCAAGAAAGTATATTTCAAGTGTCAACCAAAGCTTAAGAACAATTGTTAACAAAAATATACACAAAGCTTTTTATAGCATTAAATTTATTGCTGAAATGTCCTTTATGTACAATACTATTTGCCAATTTAATAACTTTTAAAAATGTGTACAAAATCATGATGCATAATATTCCTGTCACCTTAAAAAGTGTCCTCCTGTCCTCTTGCAGCCAATATTCTCCTCCAGTATATTAATCCTTGGCAGTCTTTGATAATGGCTTTCTGACATTACAGTTTTGCTTGTTTTCAAAATGTCATATAAATGGTCCTTGCATCTGACTTTGTTCACTTAGTATAATTCTTTGATATTCATTCATGTTGTTGTTTATAATAATTTTAGGGTTGAACATTGCTTTGGTTCTGGTAGCCAAGGGCAAGAGGACATCAACATTGTTTGCAAGTTCTGTTTAATGATACAAATTTTTTTTCTACCAACAAAGTTTGAAATGCCTCCCAGTTATTAGATGGCAGATCTCTGCCCCTCCATTTACCCTGCCTTTACCTACTTTCTTATTCTCCTGTAAGGAGTGAGACAGAACCTGCACAAGTGACAGATATTTACTCATGTGCCAGTGCTCCATCCCCCTAGGTGTGCACTGCCTCCTTTAAGTTGGGCATGTGTTGTGACCTTTTTGGCCAATAAAATATAAATGGAAGTGCTGCATATCTTTCCCAGAGTGAAGCTTGAAAGGTGTCTCTCCTTTTTTTTTCCCCACATGAGTAATTCCAGAAGCATTTGTGGAAATAGGTCCTGCATATGGAGGACCATCTGGGTGACTCTTCTTGAAAGAAGAGAAATTATCTCTATTTTGGCTAAACTTGGCTCTGTTTCCATGTAATAATATGTACAGAGCTGGCTAGGACTTTTCCTTATCCTTTCATTTGGTTTTAAGTGATGTAAGTCAGTCTGACCAAGATGCTGATGTGCAGTCTTTAAAGCAAGGTGACAGGGGAACGTTACTGCATCCTGTAGCACCCAAAAAACCGTATGTGAGCTGGATAGGAAGGAAGGCCAAGCTCCACACTGTTGGCCACGACCTAGCCTTGGGATAAGGGGCCATGATGTCCCAGGGCATAAAAGATTACACATCTGAGCTGAAGCAACAACCCTGAAACATTAGATACTACTTCAAATTGTGTTATGCAGATTACTCTTCCTGTATATCTTTCTCTGCGTATTGCCGAGGCGATTTCAGGCCTCCTACCTAGCCCAGCTCACAGCACTCAGGCACTTCCTGCCATTCTCACAGTCACTCATTCTCAAGTCACTCCCTTCTTCACTAATGAGTGAAACCTGGGTTCAGCCTTGCATGGAGGCCTTTGTTCCAGTTAACCATCACCCGAGCTGGACTTAGCACCCCCTTGGTTCTCCATAACTATAAATATGTCTTTGTGTCTTTATTCTCTCCATAGGATGCACCAGAAGTGGTAGATTGGAATTAACTTACTACAATTCCAATAACTTTTCCATGGAATTATAAATACAAATTTCCCAGATCAAAACAAGGACTGCAAAGGGCTCTCAATACTGCATCCACAGGTGAGTACATCTAACAAAGCACTCTGTCAACTGGTGTGCATGTGAGGATAAACCCACAGTAACACCCCTCAGGTACGGTGACTTTAAGGGTGACTATGATTGATACACACTGCATATTAGTCCATCCAACTGAAAGAGGAACCAAGTAAAATAACAATATGAGTGAAATTGCTACTCTCCAACCAGACAATAACTTGTCCTTTTTATCTATGCAACAGCTCCAAAATAGACTTCTTATTCTATGATCATCTGATTGAAATTTGCATTGAGTGACTAAATTTAATAACATTAGGTACAACTAGGTTTAACCTCTGACAAAGACTGTCATTTTTCAAAGAGATTATGTCTTTTATACTAGCATTAATTTCTGAGGGTAATATACACATATTAATTTCTTCAGAGAGGAGTACAACTATTAGCAATGTCCATCCCTGTGGTCTATAGCTCTAGGTTTCTTTGGGCTCATTAATATCTTGATGTCCTCACAAGCCACCGCCACTCCAGGGTGAGAACTATTGGCACTTCCTAAGGTCTGCACCATGTTGGAACTTGGGGATCTGGGAGAACAGGCAGCCAGCTCACCACTCTGGTAAGCGGCTGTGGGCCTGCCAGTGTGCGGGCTAAGAATCAAACAATGATCCACCTCCCTACCCCCCGTTAGCAAGTGGGAGCTGGAGGTCTGAGTATCTCTTGGGAGGATGAATGTATGCAATGTGGCAAGTAAGGGGGATTTCCTTCTATCATCTCTTTGAAGACAAATATTCTTACCACTGTTTTGCTCAGTTCTGATTAATGATACTGCTCTAATCAATATTCTGTTTTTATAAGTTTGGTATTTCCTTCCATTTTGCTTTATCTGATTGAAAGAACAGCTAATGGGAACAGAATGGGTTGTACTATTGTGCCTATTCTTGTTGTCCTGGTGACCTGCTGTGAGGTTCTGTGCCAGTTTCACTGCACTGTCTCAGATGGCTTTGTTCTGTCTTGTTCTGCTGTATTTTGCTACCTTCAGAAAAAAAAAAAATAGATAACAAAATACCTCCAAAAAACTCTCAGCTACACCAAAGCTGATCAATGGGGCATGAATGAGGAGAAACTCAAAAACAAAGCAACAGAATAATATAAGGTGATTAAAAAGTAAATAACAACAATAAAACAGATCAGTAAGATACTGAGCAACCTGAAACAGGATGTAACTAAATAGATAATGGACTTAAAAAACAAAAGGAGGAAAAGAAAGTGCTCTAAGGATATAACTGCCTTTATCTTTAAGTGTGTAGGATTGATAACCATGTTGCTAAGTTTTTATTGGATCATTGAACAGAACTGTTTGCAGCCTCACTGTTTGAATGTTCACTTTGTATGCTTTAATTTTGTAACTTGAACGACTATGTCTAAGAAGACAATATGTTAATAATACGTAATTTTCTGAAATTCTGTATTGTTTCTACCCTTTTTTCTGTTTTTTTTCCTCTTTAAATAAAAATTTTTAAAAAATCTGTGATGTCCTCTTGTTCATGGGCACAGCTGTGTTATATCTTCCTGTCCCACCTCATGTGGGTAGGGCTATGTGACTAGTTGTTGTCAATGGCAGTAGCAGAAGAAATGTGAGTCACTTTTAGGCCAGGGCCATAGAAGCAGGTGTTTCCCGATATGCTCTCTCTTCCCTTGTTGGAATGATACATGCAGAGGAAGATAAAACCATAGAAGAAGGCAGAGCAATACAAGAGAAAGAAACTAAGTCTCTGAATGGCAGTGTGAAAGCCCACATACTCACTTCCTGTTTTGTCAACCTGCCCTGAGTCCCTCTCAAGCAAAAAGTAGGCCTTTATTCTTCAAGCTCTTAAAATTTTAAATTTTTTCTACAGCAGCTGATGTTATTTACACAACACAGACACTAATGCCTTAAAAATACCACAGCACTGCAATTTGAAAGCACCATACATTCCTTTTTTCAATCTAACCCACACAGTACTGTAAATCTTACTTCTTTCATGAAGAAATCAAACTTACCTGACTCGCTAAAGCAGCATGTGTGAAAAAGGCAAGTGTTGAAATTCATTTCCTATCTTAAATCTACTCAAGGTAATAGCACTTAAAGCCTGCAATCTCTTGACAATTCGTTGTGTCAGATTCAGCAAACATATACACATATATATTTGTTACAGAGAATTGGCTGACATAAATGTGGGGCTTGGCTACACCATCTCTTTGGTTGTAGGCGGGGGTATGACTTCACGCCCACAGGGTAAGTGAACAGATCATAGTGTGTGAGCTTCGCTGTGTGGCCACTGCTTCCTTCCTTCTTATCTCCTCAGAATCTTCCTTGTGACCCACCCTCCCCAGACATTTGTGAGAAAGGAAATGTAGCTCAGAATAGTCAATCATCACTTTATAAGCCCTCACAGTAATTTTTAAAATGTCACTTTCTTCAAACATTGAAGAGCTTTGCAAATACAGAGGAGCCTGTGAAGCTAAAGATTCCTGGTCTAATCACTTCACCTTGAGGTGAAAAACTGAACAGGTGTGATTTATCCGAGCTGTTTTCAGCCTCTAATTTTAGATATGCTTTTGTTTGTGTGTGAGCCATTCCTAGTGGATTACTAACTTTTTAAAGCCCTTTGCTTGAGGAAGTTGCCAACATTGTTCATAAACAGTTTTCAATAGCTAAAAGTCAAAGCTATTTGTTCAGGAGGTATCCACTTTTTAACCATCTTCCTCCTTTGGTGTCCACAGGTACCAACACCAGAAGACCACCGAGGTGTCATCTTCAAGAAACACAACTGGTGACAGTGTTTTCCAAAGAACCAAGCAGGTACCCCTGGAATTATGTGAGATGATTTTAGGCAATATGTGGACATGAATATTTTAATATATGTGTCCTTCTGGTAAGCAAAATATTTTTGAGTTATGACAAAGGAAAAGTGATTTAAGTTTTTTTTTAAGTAAATATGGTTATATTTAAAAATCACTAAGAAAATAATAATGAATTGGTGTTAAAGACTATTAAGTAAAGACCTTTGCAAGTGGTTCACCAATATGTCAAAAATTGTGAAGGTGGAAGTAACTATTTCAGCAAATACACTCAATGTAAAAGAGTTTAAAGTCTGATGTTTAGGACAGTGCAGTAAGAATCCTTAGTTCTATGAAGCATCTAGAATTCTGTCTTCTGAATCTGATGACCAACCTCATCTCTGGCCATTTCCTATGTAGAGCTGAAGTTCTTATGATTGTGTGCATAGAAGGCCCTGATGGCATCACCTGCTTTGGTTTATAACCTGACTAAACAAAGTGTTGCCCAGATACCAGCTTGGCCCAGAACTTGTTCATGACAGCAGCCATACCTGGATACCTCAGAAGCCATGGGACCAGTGACTATATGGGGTCTTCCCAAAAATCAGGGAGTACTAATGCACCCTTCTTCCAGCCTCTTGTATGTATGAAATTCAAAATCTCCCCTAAATTTCCTAGCCAGCTCTTGAAAACTGAAATGTCTTTGTTATACGGCTGTGGGTGTCAAGAATTTGAAATGCCAAGTAGGATTCCTGCCAAAAAAGGTGTGGGCCCTTTGAGCTTGGCTCTGCAGCTGGTGTACACGAAGGACAACCTTGGCTGGCTTTAGGTGAGATGCAAACAGGTTCTCAGTGACGTTCAGTCCTGTGATTTAGTGTCTTCTGGGTCCCTGTTCATAGGTTTCTATTCCATTGTCTTTAGTGTCCTTCCTTATGGAAAGTGTGGAGTACAAAATATATGGGTACATTGGAGGTTTTCTGCAGCTCTGCCCCAGCCCGGTCATGTCACAGAGGTAGTCCCTTCCAGTCTAATGAAGAGTTTTGCTGATGGGTCAGCTATACCTCCACATAGCTGTTTTGTTGTTGTTGTTATTTTATTATCATTGGTGTCAACAGAGTTGTACCCAGAGTTTGGGCTTTTTAATTAATGGCAGGAGGACAAAGGTATTGCGTGCAAGCTGGGTCCTGTCTCATTTCTAAAACAAAACAATTACTTGCATAAGATTATTGTAGAAAGTAGACAAGAAGCAATTAGTCAAGGTGTTTTGGACAAATTTCTTCAATGTGTTGAGGTGTGTGTGTGTGTGTGTGTGTGTGTGCATGTAGGAGAGGTTCAATAGGGAGCAAATGACTTGGGAGTTGGGTCGAGTGCAGCGGCACATAGAGCTTGTGATAGACCTGAGAAAGGAAGCGCTGAGAAGAGAAAATTTAATCTCCCAAGGTTTATTGTGGACCCAAACCTTACAATCATGTGGATCTTTACAAAGATCTACAGATTTAAAAGGTTTGATAGCTACTAGTGCCAAAACTTTGCTGGTGCAAGTGTGCAACTTGCTGTGACCCACTTGCTGATTTTCCCATCCCTGGGTTCATCCTGAACTCGTGGTTGTAGCTCCTTGCATCTTCATCAATTCTAGCCCCATCCCTCAAACAAGGGAAAGAACCAGACAGTGAACTGCACAAATAGATGACTGATCAAGTTTCATTCCTCACCCAATTTACAAGCTTTTCCTGTTTATGAGCAATTTAGCAGCTAAGAATCATGAGGAATATTAAATGTAATATTGGGAGACATTAGGTGCCAGATTTCAGCTTTCAGATTATAAAGGAGACTCAGCTTTCAGTTTGGATTTTATTGGAATGATGCAGTGATGATCTGAGCATAATCCAGGCTATGTAAAATTTAGATTAGGTTTAGATATAAATTCCAGGGCATCTAATTCAACACTTTACTAATTCCACGTAGAGGTCGTTTGAAATTACGTATACCTACATATAAGGGAGCATTTACTCTTTTGATATACTTTTCT
The DNA here is from genome assembly GCA_004027455.1 of Hydrochoerus hydrochaeris. Classification (NCBI taxonomy): domain Eukaryota; kingdom Metazoa; phylum Chordata; class Mammalia; order Rodentia; family Hydrochaeridae; genus Hydrochoerus; species Hydrochoerus hydrochaeris. Next base: position 150,590 of record PVLA01002852.1, read on the forward strand.
GCTTGTCATTGACAAGTCATACTTGTCATTGACAAGTTTGTGTCCTCCAAACTTAGTAAAATTCTATTGTGGGGACTGATCCTGCAGAAGGATTTCAAAAGACTCAGTTCCAAAGCAGCATCACTCACCTCACAAAATTCTCTGCAGCAAACAAATGAAACAAGACTTTGTTCCCTGTTTGCACTGCTAAGGAGCTACTTTTCTTCAAAGCTAATACCAAATTTCTCTGCACATTTGACAAATGAGAACATGTGCACTTTACAAGGTTAGGCTAATAATATTTAGACCCCGGTGAACTCATTAGTATATTTAATCTCTTTGGACCATTTGAAAAGTAAATACAAAATAAAGCTGGATTTTCAGGTAGCAGGGAATTTCAAGAATAATGCCACAAAAGGATTATTAGAGGTACACAACCAGTCATGGCTTCACAAGCTCCAGACATCCAAAGAGTTACTCATCTGGGACAGAAAAATCCCTGTTTCTGAGATTTTGATTTATAAATCAGTTAGCAAAAATTACCCAGTTGATTGCATATTTCCATTTGTGTTTGAATCATCCTCATAGTGATATAATGGTTAAAATTATGTAAAAGATTAAAAATTAGTTTGGGTCAATCATCTCTAATGAAGATTACACCATTCTCTTCTGCTTAAATTATGAAATTCCACTTTATAATGTGCTTTTCCACCGAAGGTTTGAACATTTGTTTTCACCAATTTCCAGATCTATTTTATTACAAAAGCTATTAAATCTGTAGCTATTGTTCATTGTAGGAGCTATTGATTCAATTCATGTATAAAAGACATTTTTGAAAGTGTTATGTGGCAATAGATTTTTAGTATCTTTTAGAAATCTTTTTATTAGAAAAAGAATTATCTCTTATTCCCCTATTACTCTTCATTCTGTGTGCCATGAAGCTAGTGATTTTCTATTGGTCTTCTTTGTTGGTAAAATTCTAACTAAACCCAAACAAAATTTCTTAGCTTTGGATTTTTCCATTGCCCCCTGCTTAGTACTTTATAAATCAAGGGCAAAATAGGGAGAAATTAAATTGGAATACTTGAGTGTTTTTGTCTAAGTTTTAAAAGTCTGTGTTAAAGAAGGAACATTTTGCAAACTATGGTCATATCTCATTCATAGTTTTAGCATCATATATAAGTACAGAGCCTGATCCAATTCACAGCTCAGATTTGTACCAGATTACATCCCCCAGGCATTTGAAAGACTTTCTCTCAAATGCATTCAAGATATTATCAGTGGCACTGATAAGGTAGGAATGCAAAGAGAAAGAAAAAATCTGATGTTCATTTATTATCTTCAATTATCAAAACAAGATTTTTGCATTGCTTTCAAAGCTAGGCTTTATTAAGAGTGGAAGCATTTTCTAGGGAGCTTCTCTGGACCTTTGGTGGGGGACTGGAAGCTAGGTAATGATGTTGGCCTACATGAATGCCATTTGCTTGCTTTGGCAGCTCAGGTCCCATTCAGCAGGGCTGACCATCAGGACCAAGGACTGGCTATAGGTTGCAGTCACACACTGAGGTCATCATCTGCACTAAGGCCAAAAAGCCAAGACTAAAAAAGAGAGTCATTTGTGAGATGTCATGTGTGAAGAAATAGCTATATTCATACACCACCATAGGTTCTGATTAATACCTAGGTTTTGGTATCTCACAAATTGTTTCATTTTCTTACCTTCGTTGGTTGCTGATTTGAATATGTTAACCTCTCAAAGTAATGATTGCTATATATCAACAATGTCGCTTCTTATCTTTTGATTCATCACGCAAGAAATAATAAAGATAAAGACATACATACAGCCGTAGTGATAGAGACAAATGCAGATACAGCCTATGTTAGGGCCAGCTGGGGAGAGCCAGGATGAACAGAGATGACCAAATCATGGTTTACTTAACAGTCACAAAATGTATTTAATTACAATAATGAAACTCCTGCTGTTATGTTCAGTATTATGTGTCAACTTGACCAGGTTAAAGAGCACATAGATATTTGGTAAAACACTATCTCAGGGTGTCTCTTCCAGGGCGTTTCTGGAGGAGACTGGCCCTGGAATCAGAAGGTCCACCTTCCTCCCTGCGCACTGGCATTACCCCTCTTTCCTAAACCCCGACATGATCTTCCTGCCTGTCAGGCTGCTGGTTCTCAGGCCTTCCCATCGGACGGAGCCTTACACAGCCCCCACCTTTAAACTTTTCATGCCCTGCTGAGCTCTCCCTGGCTTGTGGACTCAGGCTGTTTATAACAACTGCTTCCTAGGGTTTTCTAGCCTCCAATGATAGGTCGGGGGGCTTCTCAGCCTCCATGATCATGGAGGCCAAGTCTAATAAATCAGCTCGTATATCTTTACATATTCTGCTAGTTCTTTGCTTCCTGTTGGTTAGAACTATTTTTTGTTTTGTTTTGTTTTTTGAGATCCAGATTGCCAATTGTCAGAAATGTCATAAAGCAATAAATGTCCAGTTTTTGTATTTTTTACAGTCACTTTGTAGGACCTATTTTAAATGTAGCTTTGGTATTTGGGGACATTGGTATATTAATAACCTATATCACTTTATGGTATTCTACCATTCTAAAATTTTTCAGTTAGTGCTTCATGTTGGTCAATAAACTTACTCCTCCGAAGCCAAATCTTAAAGTAGGAAAATATAAATGGTCTATCTACTTTACTGCATTTTTACTGTTCTATGACCCATCAGTGATTTGGCCTGAGGTTGTCTCCCTTTGGGGGTGGACCTGGGTGTGTAAATGAACTGGAGAGGAAAGAAGAGCTGAGGTGAGGAGAGTGATAGTTACTAGGTCAGGTGAGGACCCTAGAAACTGGGGGAACAGGGTAAAACACAGAGAAATACTCTAAGATGAGCCTTATCTTCTTACAGTGTCATTATCCTCATCATTCTTGTTAATCAAATGATATTTAAAATCAAGTGAGCACACCTAAAGTAAATAAAATTTCTTTTTTTTTTTTGTCTTTTTGAGACAAGGTCTCGCTATGCAGTTCAGGCTGGCCTCGAGCTCACTTTGTAGCCCAGGCTGGTCTCGAACTCACAAAGATCCTCCTGCCTCAGTCTTCCGAGTGCTGGGATTACAGGCATGAGCCACCACGCCCGGCTCAAAAATTTCACTTTTTGCTGTGGCCTCCAAGGCCTCCTGCAGTCTGGCCCTTCCTGAGCACTTCTTAGGTCCCGCCCCAGCTCTCTGCCCCCAGTGCACAGCTTTCTTTAGCACACCCCGACATCAGGCCAGGTGAATGCCTTTACCCTTGCTCTACTCTTTTCTTGTGAAATTCTGCTTCTGGTTTCCTGCATTTGGTTCTTTTTCCTTCCTGTAGCAACAATTTCATTCCTGATGTCTCATCCTCGGTGAAGCCTTCAGGGGATTCGATCAAGCCCTTTCCGATTAAAGTAGCCTTCTTTTCAGCCTGATCACTCTTACTATCTTGTTTTTAATTTTTATGGCACTTAGGGCTATGTGAAATTGTTTTTCTTTATTTGTCTTTGTGTACAATATGGTTTTATCTACCTCATTTACTACTCTTTTTTCATCACCAATAGCATCTTTGTTGAATGAGTAAATTGACGAATAAATCTGGAACCGGTACTTTATATTTTGGAAAGTGATTTACTAACATTCATTTTATTATTTATTCATGCGACAAGTCTGTGAGGTGAGTGTTACTGTTTTCTTCATTTTGTGCAGGAGGACACTGAGGCTCAGGAAAGTAGATATCATGTCCAACATTATGGGCAATAAATAGGAATTGGACTCAGATCTTCAAAAAACACATATATGCGTGTGATATATAGAGATATAAATATAGATAAATGTATATTATGTGCCAAGAGTTATGCTTGGAAGTCACTGAAAAGACTTTCAGCAGAGGACTGATAGGATAATTTTGACTTTGGAGTATGAGAAATGACTTCTGTTTTTCTCCCAGTACTGCTTTAAATGTGTTCTGCCAAATCTTTCTTCCTGTACATTTGACAGTATCTCTAGAAGATTCTGCAGGCTTCCAATCACTCTCAACTCTAAGAGCAATCTTGCTTTGGCAACTGATTATTTACAGATATTAATGAATCCAACAGTCTTTCCTTCCGTCCATATCTTCTGATCGCCCAGTGTAGTTCTGCTCTGGAGTGGACATAGCAGCTAACACTCTGCTCTTATCATTCTTGTTTATTGTTTTTCCAGAATGAGATTTGACAAAGAAGTCAAAATAAAGGAAGAAATGTTATTATTAAGGTACATTTATAGGTTTGTTGAAAAGCTCTGCAAGATGTCTGTACCGCACACATCTCTGAACCGGGTGACACACTTTGGAGATTTCCTTTTTGGTGACGCCTCTATTCCTTTAAAGATAGCTAGAGTCTAGTTTCTTTCTGTGGCGTGTATTTTCCACAAGAATTAGCTTTATCCTTTTGACAAATATCGCTCAGGCTGGCCCACTATTTCTGCTTTTCCCCATCTGAATTTTCTTCAGATTACTTGAAGAGAAAGGCAAGGATGCCTGCTATTCTCACCCATGATGGCAAACTGCTGGGTGGGGGTGAAAGTCAAGCTCTCCTGAAATCTCTAGATTGTACTCTGCTTTGGGTCCCTGGGGTAGGCCTTGCCAATAGCATTACTCTGTGAATATCATGCTGGGGAGTCAGATGTGAGAGGTCAGGTTTCTTTCCCTTTGTAAGCATCTCACTCTTCATGAAGAATTCTTTCATTTCGCATAACCCCTGGCTGGGGGACAGTTCCCCCTCTTCTCCCCAAGAAAAAAAAAAAGAAACACCAGTGTACTCTCTTCTTCCTCCTCACGCCTCAATATTCCTTTGTTCCCTAATGATTCAGTGAGCTCCAAGGTCCTGTACTGCATGTGAACTGGAGTGATGGGCATGAGAGATGAGGGACTTATTAGTCCACTTCTCAGCCAGCCCCAAGAGAAGATGACTGATAGCTCTGGGGTTCCTCAGAGTGGCCTTATTGTTCTCAGCAGTGGGACCCCCAAAGTTCCAAGATAAGAGCAGAATCTCCTTTGTATAGCATATGTCATCTTATGTAAACATTACCATAACAATAGCACAAATAACTGACTAGAAGGAAGTGTGACTATAGCTAGGGACACCAGATAGCCCTGCACATGGTAAAGGAGTGGTCTTTGCACTGAAGTAGTGATCACAGGAACAGAGAGACAGTGGTAGATCATTCAGGTTTTGGGAATTTGGTGAGTGGTAACCCTCACACAGACGTGTCACTGAGAAGGAAAAAAGAGTTCAAGATAAAATAATTGAGTTGTCTTGCCCATGTTGAGTTTGGTGTCTGTAAGGATCTGGGTAGAGAAGCTGGGTAGACAGTCACATGGAGATCAGGAGGCTCCAAGGAAGGTCTGGTTTGGAACTCCAGATGGGAGTCCTCAAAAATAGAGAGCTGCTGATAGATGCCACAGGAATTCTGGGGGTGCCAGGGAGAGTGTGTAACAGGAGAAGGGAGGAGAGCCAAACTGAGCCCTAAGGAACCCCAGACTTAAGGATTAGGTGTGTCCACACAGGAAAATGGGGGTGGGTGGGTAGGCAGGAAGGTGGAAAGGGATGCTTCTGAAGGAAAATTGAGAAACGATCATTTTCCCTATCATAGGTCCTTTTCTGTAAATAGCACTAATTGACTTAAATTACGCCACATCTGCTTCTTTCCCTTGCCTTGTTCTCTTCATCTGCCTTCTAAAGTTAACTCACACATGAAAGGGTCGATCTCTTTGTTCTGGGGATTTCACAGTTTCTCCAAACCACAGGCTCCTTCACAAAGTCTTCCAAGATGATACATAATTAACTGGAGGGGTGTTCTCTCCACTCCTCGGGTGAACTGCCAGCTTCTTGTGCAGTAAGAAGGTAGAGAGAGCACCGTGGTTCTGCTCTGAACTTCAGCCTCTGTTCACCTTATGCTCTGCAGCTGGCACTTCACGGAAGGATATTTGGCTCTCTCTTCAGCATACTGGACTCATATGTTCCAGGAAGCAATGCCTTCAGTTTCATTCAGGTTTGACAAGGAAATGGAATCGAGTGGGTCTGATCAAGTCTTCTTATTGCTGGAAAACAACTCTATGTTACTGGCATTAAAGGAGGACTGTCACCAGGTGTTACAGGCCATAGTTGGTCATGGGTTGCTAATGCTTCTCTTCAAATGTGATCATTACACATGCCTTTGGTAATCTTCAAATAGGTAAGAGCTTCTGTCCTTACCAGTGGGTTTTTATTTGGTGAGACAGAGAAATGGAGAGGAGAATAATAAGAATGACAAAACAAAACAAAACAAAACAAAAATTCTTGAAATGTCCTTCAAACCAAAGCAAAACATTTGGGAGGAAAGAATCCTACATATGAAACTTGATTTCTTATGAATGCATCGGATGAGTTAATCATCTACTTTTAGCTTTGTATGCTTAAAACAAAGTGCATATTTCACCTCTTCCTGATGTTAAAACTCCTATCTGCTTTTGTTTCCAAGTCCTTTTGAAATGGAGTGCCAGTTTGCAGCTCTGGCTTTCATGCTATCTTGTGGGCAGGCTTTTGGTTTCATGCCTTATGCTGCTTTGCCAAAGTCATGGAGGAAGTTGGTGGGAAGCCAGGGACAGTGTACACAGCTCCAATCTTCTCGCCATCCAGTGAGCTACAGACTCATCTCTGCCTTCTCTCCTACAAGGGCTCCTGGCTCTGATGGGGAGAAATTCTTCTGTTTCAAATGAAACAGGTAAACCACTCCTTAAAAGTCTCCTAAACATGCGCAATGTCAGCATGCTCACTGATGAAGGGAGCACTGCATGAGATTTCTTAGGAGCTGCTTTCAGAAATAGCTGTGTAATCTAGACATTGTAAAAGTACCACAACTGATGGTGATAAAGATGATCATCATTGTGAACTGATTGAGGTTCTTTTTAGGGTAGAAAGCTACTTCTTCTCTGTAAGTTGACTACACTGAAAAAGCCTGTAGGTTTTTCACAGGCAATATGACCATAATGTCAGAGCAAGTGAATGGGAAACATTTGTAAACTGCTGTCTGTCACCTGCAAAAGTGCCTTGGACTGGACATTTCTATTCAAAGTATGGCAAAAGCTTCATCATTTACTGTAGACCACACACAGCGGTCCTCTGCCTTTCCTCATGCTTGCAAGAGTGAGGTGCAACTATTAATAACATCATATTAAAAATAATGAAACAGGCTGACACAGGTTGAATAACTCAGTGGTTAAGCGACCCAACTCACAAAAAGGTGGAGATAAAAAATATTCCGTTAACAAAATGCATCGAACCTGCTTTTAGAGGGTTTTCCCCAATCAGGACTTTAGATAACATTCAAAATCGAAGGTTCTTACACACTACTTTTTGATTGAGTGCCTATAAGAAGTAAAGCATAATCTGCAGACCTGAAACAAAGTTCACTCTTCCCAGAGCTTGAAGATATTAGGGAATTTATAACAAACATTCTGTATGTTAGAATAAATATTGCATATTTATGATATTGGCAAAACATTTTAGCACTTATTATGAAAAAGTCTTTATCATGCATTCGCTTCTTTTCTAGTTTTAATAAAAATGATAGAAAAAGAAATTGAGAATCTTGTAGCGTCTCAAGTAAATGTTTCCCAACACAGAATTTCTGTGACACTTACTAAACAGTGGTAATCTCTGCGATTCACTCATCTGTGCTGCATTTCTTTTCCCTTCAGGTTTAGATGTGTAGCTTAAACCAAGACAAAATGAAAAGAACGGGCTAGACTTTTACCTGCAGGACACTAGCATCTATCAACCACTAGATGAATTTTTCTTTCTTACACATTCATTATGATAGAAATTGCTTTAATATCCCATTTTTTAAGTGTCTGAGGTCCTCTCTCTTTATCAGTAAAACTCTTCCCAGTGACTCTGTAAAGTCCTTGGGACAGAACTTGCTCCCTCCACCTTGTTCCTAGACTGCTAGGTGCTGCTGCCACAGTCCCTGGCTGCAGTCGGTCACCAGCTCAGTGGGCACTGCAGTTCTCTTCCAGCGATGGCACTGTCCTCATCATGTTCCTAATCAGTGACAAACTGGGGAGCGAGTTGCTTCTCAGAGTTCTTTACTCACCACAGAAGCTATCTCATAACTTTTAATAAGATGAAGCATTATAGCAATAATAGAAGAAAAAGCTGTGGAGATAACATAGTTAATGTAAATATAATATGCAGAATATGGTATAGACTGCCTCTATATGTGGATCCTCGGAGTTATTTACTGGGCCACGGTGCACTCCCACATGGCCACCACACACTGCCTGAGGTGTTACATCCCAGATCCCTGGCCAGCACTGGCACACAGAGTTTCTTGATTCCCTCTGAGCCTAGCATCCCCATTTGTCCTGGAGTCATCTTCTCTAGGACGACTGATCACAGAAATACTCACCCTTTCCACAGGAGTGATACACAGTAGGCACCCAAGAAAATTTCACAATTACTCCATCTTTATAGATCTACCGAAGTCTGGAGTATTCAGTTTAAGTGACAATATATGTGAAGGTACAATACTTCAGTTCATGAGGAATTGCACCCAAATCCCTGATTCCTTTCCAAGTACTTTATCCCAGTGAGGATGCATGGATCACGTCTTCTCCATCGAAGTTTTGCTTTCCCTGCAAACAAGTGCTCACAGAGCAAGTGCAGACAGAACAGTGAATCATTAGTACAACTATGTCACGCACCGTGTAACCACATTCCATTAAGCCGAGACCACGGGTACCATGATGATTCCGCAACGTTGCATGTAAAGGAGCTAAAAACATCTGTCATCCAGGAACAATGTGGCTGTTGTAACTCAGATAATGACACTTCATTCACTGCATTGGTAATACTGGTGTGAAGAAAACTACTGTGCTGCCAGTGATATGCAATGTAGCAATACATAATGGTCCATATTATTGACTGTGTGAATAATTATGTGATGCTAAAAACTGTGCTACTGGTTTGTGTGGTTTCTATATTATAGTTTTTATTGGTAGTTTGAAGTATGTTCCAACTTCCAAAAAAAGTTTACTGTAAAAGTTGTCTGCTGTTCTGCATCAGGAGCATTGTCACACATCTCGTTTGCCATGTCCCTAGACTGTGTCATTTTCTCTTCTGTTTAATTTAATTTCATATTGCTCTGTTCACCATGGCCCTAGGAAGAATACACTAAACTGTCTATATCTACCACACTGTCTGGGAGTGTAGCAAGCTATACAATCTATACCCTCTAATATGCACAATGGCAAAATTGCCAAAGGACACATTTCTCAGGTGTTCTTATTATTAAGCAAGGTGTTACTGTCATTAGATTGTACAATTTAATCTAAATTTAGAAACTTTCTTTTTGTTTTGGCAAGAGATATAAGGTATGATACACATTTGCTGATCTTTAATTCACCATATTTATCCTTCCTCTGAAAGTTGAATCTACCTCCCTGAGGAATCTGCTCACGTGTCTCTACTACAATAAGACAACAAGAGACATCAAAGGTTTAGAATCAGAAGGCACAAAGGTGCTTAAAACTTTTATGAGGAGTGCAAGAGCTGAGGGCTTTTGGTGAAGCACTGCTCTCTACCGCACTAGGTCCAGCCTGCAGCGTGAGTAAACATCTCTTCTCATGTGTCCACACTGTCACTTGAAGCCTATACATGATGTCAGATTCATCTGTGAAGTCTTGTGTACCTTGCCTGAAGTTTCACCTGCTGCTCTGGTGTGGGCTGCTGTGCTGTGAGACCACACAGGTGGGACAGCCCAGGAGGAGAGACCTGCGAGAGCTGCCCCAGGCTCCAGTTAACCACCACAGAGTTCTACCAGGCTGGTGTTCAGGACCCAAACGGGTTCAACAAAACACACACTTTTCTGCCTGACCTCTGTCAATCTTACTGTAAGAGTAAGTGGGCAGTGTCTGTAACCTGACGTGTACTTTACTGCAATAGAACTCTTAATATTACCCGCCTCAGGCATGCATTGTAACGGATAAATGGTATGGTATAGGGAGAAATGCTTCTTGTTGTAAAAATGCTATACCAACTCCGAAGGAAGTCCCTGACTTACCTACAAGCTCCATTCTGGGAGAATAGTTGTAAATCGCATTGGTTTGGATCCAACAAAATGAGTTTCATATGGTACAGCTGTGAAAGGCTGCAATTTGAATGCGTGCAAGTTGGGGACTTATTGTATCATCGTTATCTTCTATAATAAGAAATCATGGGTTTATTCTAATTCACTCTTTTAAGTACTAAACTACTGTGTATATGAAAGCACCATGAAATTCTATTCTCTCTCACAATTTCCTAGGCTGTCACTTATATCTCCTGAGTGTGCTTCCCCCTCCTTTTTGAAGGCACTTAGGATGGGAAACCTGCTGCCTGAACATCAGTGCTATAGTCAGGAATTGCTTTATTTGTCTAAGAACAAAATTCTATGATAACTTAAGATCATCTCTAAAGTGTCTTGATTCTATAATAATTGTGTTGTTTTTGAAATGTTTCCTAAGACTGTGTTATATCCAGGACTCACATCCACTGTTGCTTTGAAACTGTATATTTGATCAAAAATATTTTGGGAAATAACTGAGCATTAAGTATCATTTTAAAATCAGCATGGTGTCTGAGTTAGTGTCCTGGCTACAGATCTGACATTTAAACCAAGCCTTGATTGTGGGAACTTACTCTATTCAATCATTTCATTGTTATTGAACACAATGAACACGATGGCCCTGAAAATTCAAACATCTTCCCAGAGCTATCTCTTTGGACCACTGCCTTATTTTTCTAGCTGAAGCATCTAAGATTTCTTGTTCACTGTTTATGAAGCCTGAGATTTCCAAACGGTCAGCCCTCCAAGCTTTCTTCAAATTAGTTTTCACATTAAATGAATCTTTGTTCAACACTATTGTTAGGTCCTGTGGCGGGGTATGGGGGACATGATGGCTCACCTGAGGTCCATCTAATTGCAGGAGTCTAGCCAATGCACTAGAAGAGATGATGAGAGATTTTGGGATCTGGATGGCTACAAATTTAAACTGTCTCTTTTGGCTGGACACTAAGTATGGCCGCTATAAAGATTTACCATGCTGTGCTCTGAACCCCAGTGGGGTAGCAGAACAAAAGCACACCATCTCAGGCTTGTGAAGACTTGTGGTTATTGTTCGAATTCCTTTCTATATAACTGGGACCCAGGCTGTCCTATCTGGCGGTGCCACCACCTTGCCATGTAGTTTCCAGGGTTTCTGTGGGAGAAAGAAAGGAATGAAGGTGCCTGTTACACCCACACATTACTGGTTGAAATTAGCCATGTCTAGCCTTGGCTAGCTGGGTAGAAAATGCAGAGAAAAACCTGGAGTGTGTAGTCATCATTGCCTGGGATTCTCTTGCTTCCAGTCAAGTTCTGCTCCAAAGGTTTGGCTTATAATTTTGCTCCCACTTCGCTAAGAAAAGCCAAATGACTGTGATAATCATTTTCTCCTTTCTCATACCCAGCTTTTCTTATTCCTCCACAGACATCTTGGAAAAATGGTTCTTGTTTCAAGATTTACTCTGCCATCATGCTCTCCATTCTTTGACATTTTGCTATCTCCAATCCTAAATTTAATTCTAAAATTGTAACTTCTCACTCCAACATCTTCAAATGCTCACAGCGCACAGTTGTGATAAAAATATAAATGCAGGAGCACAAGAACTACAACTACCTTCATTGTTGAAATCATTATTTAATTTTATTTGAGTTCCCATTTTGTCAGCTCATAAAAATCTTCACCTTCCTTGGGTTTTCACTCTCCAAATTAAGCACACATCGCCTCTAACATTTGGCCCACAAGGATGAATCAAGATTTTGGAGGAAGAGCTTTCTTCTGAGAGTCTCTTGTCTAGTAAGTACATCTAAAGGACAAAGGAGTGGACACAGGCTCTCCCTGCTCCCGATTCTCATGTCCCCTCCCTGATTCTGCTGCTTCTGTAAACCTGGGCATCACGTACAGGGCAAGACAGGTGTCACCTGCATTCTGCAGATATTTCTCAGCCTTCTTGGCTCAAATTCTCCACTCCTACTCTGAACAGCTACGAGATTTATCTGTACCTCTATCCACAGCAATTATCACTCTGTGATTTGGGGTTCTGTTGATGCTTTTTCCTTTCGAGAGACAGCTATATATATATTTCATCTCTATATTTACTTCTTAAAATAGTGCACTATAAGTAGGTGCTTCCATAAATATGTAAAGAGAAAATATGGATGATATGTTTGACAACTGGGATTTGCTTTACAATATTCAAGCCAAGAATCTGCAGGGGTAAAGGGGAGATTTGAAACAAGCTTGGTGAGTCTTGACGATTGGTGAAGATGGGTGATGGGCCCCGGAGCTTATTATTAGACTCTTCTCTCTACTTTTATGGGTCTGTTTTACATTTTTCATAAAACAGTAAAAATCAAATGTCCTATTTCTTTAAATGCACTTCTTTAATGAAATGGTCATTTTTAAGACTAGATTTTCCCATTCAAAAAGCTGAAGAGTTCATTTTAGATGGTTAATTTGAAAAATACTGAAACAGTGGAATCCAAAAGTAATCTCAGCCCATAGATCTTTAAGAACTGTGAATTGTATACATTTTCACTCACTGAAAACTTCTCAGGGCTGTTCCTAAGCGGGGAAGGACTTGGTAGTGCTGCTGGACTCTGTATCATTACTCTCTGTTTGTACTCTGCTAGTTCCAGATAAGGATGATTCCTTGAAATAATGTCTGGAATTATGCATCAAACATTAATATTTCTATATGTTTTTATAGCTTTAGTCACATATGAAACCTTTGACTGTTGCATTTTTTTCTTCATATGTGAAATCCTTTTGTAAAATAAATTTTTCATTATATCATAATTTCACTTTATAGAAAAGTTGTGAAGAAAGCTCTCATATAAACCACGCCTACTCTCTCCTACTAATAACATATTAACATGAGTATGGCACATAGGTCACTACTAGTGAACCAAAATGGTTATATTATTATTCATTCTTCTATACTTTAAAGATTTATTATTAACTCATCTATACTTCATGCAGATTTCCTTAATTTTTACTCAGTGTCCTTTCTCTGTTCTGGAACTCCATCTAGGACCCACTATTACATTCTGTGGTCATTTGTGAAGTTATTTTTAAATGAACTGTTTACATTTTCTAACCGAGGATATCAATTTTCTGTTTTCTCACAATATTCATCTTGCCTAAGAAATGTTTGTACCCTTGCTCTCTTTTTAATATTTTATTTTTTAATGTTTTTTATTTTAAAGAGAATAAAACAAAAGAGAACAGAACAAAGCAAATCAGAACAGAACAATGCCAGCAACACAGCACTTCACAAGAAGACAACCAGGCATCAACAGTAACTACCATAATGTCTCTTTTCTTTGAAATAGTTGAGCATATCTTCACACACAATAATATCAAACATAACAATATAGTATAAAACCATTCAAAAGAACGAAAACATTACAGGACTTCAAAACCAAAAAACAGGAAATGCACAATGGCTACTATAATATCTTATTTTCCTCAAAAAACTTGTCTATACCATCACACATAATAAAATCAAATAAACCACAACAGGATAGAACCAATCAAAACAGAAGAACAAAAACACTGTAGGACTTCCAAGCAAGATGAAAGTAAATCAGCAATGGCTACCAAAATGTCTTGTTTTCTTCAAAATAGCTATTTATACCATCACACATAATAAAATTACACATAATAAAATCAAACAAAACAGAATAAAACCAATCAAACAAATGAATGAAAGCACTATAAGACTTCAAAGCAATATAATAGGAAACCATGATTACCATAAGATATCCCATTATATTCAAAATATCTGCCCCTACCAACTGACAGCATAAAATCTATCAAAACAAGACAGAACAAAGCCAAACCTAACAAAATTGTGTAAACAATGCAAGAGTTCAAGATAAGACAATAAGAAATCGACAGTACTTTCCACTTTTCTCTCTCAGGTATTTCCTCCCCTTTGCTCTTACATTAACGATTTTGCTTTTGGATCCCATTAACTCCTTCTGTTTCTTATGCTAGGGTTCATGCATATGAGTTTGAACTGTTTAGGCCATGAACATGATCTCCAGTTGCATCCATTTACCTACAGGAGCCTTGAGATGATTCTACTATGACTATTTTTTCTCCTTTGATTTTCAGTCTATGAATTTCCTTCCCAGTTAAAGGTGTTTCTTGTATACAGTGTATTGGTGGATCTTGTTTCTTGATCCACTCTCCTTGTGTTTCTTTTTATTGCTGACTGGAGGCCATCTACATAAATGGTTACAACAGGCATACACTGGTTTGTCTCTTCCCTGCTATCCTCGTGTTGTTGGCCTCCACTTTTCCCTGTCGTTCAACTGCCTGTCTTGTTTGGTGATCCTTGTCTGCTGCTGTTCCTGGAACCATGTTCATCTTTATTTCTCTCTAGAATATCATTTAGCACTCTCTGTAGGGTTGGCTTGGTAGTCATGAATTCCTTCTGTTGTTCTTTTTTTTCTTTTTCTTTTTTTTTTTTTTTTTGTCTTTTTGAGACAGGGTCTCGATATGCAGTTCAGGCTGGGCTTGAGCTCACTTTGTAGCCCAAGTTGGTCTCGAACTCACAATGATCCTCCTGCCTCAACCTCCTGAGTGCTCCTTCAGTTGTTCTTTATCATGCAAGTATCTTAGTTTTCCATCAAGTTTGAAAGATAGTTTTTTAGAGTAGATCAATCTGGGTTGGAACTTATTTTCTTTCAGGGTTTGAAATACTTCAAACTCTTCTTGACTTGATGGTTTGTGTTGATAAGTCTGTGATTCTGATTAGTCTTCCTTTATAGGTGATCAGCCTCTTTTCTCTAACAACTTTTAATATTCTATTCTTGTGCTGAATTTCTGGGATCTTGATTATTATATGTCTGGCTGTAGATTTGCTTTGGTTATGGCTAGTTGGAGTCCTATATGTCCCACTTATTTGCATGTCGGATCCATTTCCCATGTTTGGGAAGTTTTCTTCTATTATTTCTGTGAATATCCTTTTAATTTTATTTGTGTTGACCCCTGCTTCTTCACCTACACCTATCACTCTTAAGTTATGCTTCTTTGCATCATCTTGCAGCCGTTGAATTGTTATTTCCTGATTCTGTGTTATTTTGAGATTTTTGCTTTCACAATCACTAGCTGCGATCCAATCTTTGAGGTTTGAAAGTCTGTCTTCAGTCTCTTTCAAGCAGTTTTGCCAGCTTTTGATTGAATTTTTAATTTCCTGCATCTCTCTTTGAATCTGTTTCATGCATTGTAAATCATTTCTACATTCATTCAAGATTTCTATCATTTTCCTATGCCCCTCTTTATTGTCTATGTCTTCTTTAGACCTGCTGAACAATTCTTTTAGTGTGTTTGTGATTTCTTCTTTCACCTGAGACATTATTTCTGATTTGACTGCTTTTACAATCTCAGACAGTTTCTTCCTTACTTCAGTTGCTATCCTCTTAGAGATTTCAGGTGTTTGAATTCCATTTTCTTCCATGACCGTATCTCCCAGACTTGTTCTATGTTGGCTAGGGGTTTGAGTTTGCCTTTTGCTCCTCTGTCTTGACATTCTCCTGGGTTCCTTCCAACAAGCTGGTTTTGGGGTCCCAGGCACTTCCCACATTGGCTGCCCCTAGGCAGTGTAGGGGGATGAGACAGGCACCTGGGTTGCTCTAATTCCAGATTTACAGGGAGGTAGCAGGGCATTGAGCAGGTTTCTCCAGACCTATGCAGCTACACTGTGGCTTTGCTGATGATCAGGGGTGCATAGAGGTGGGGCTGATTCTCAGCCTGTGTGTCTACACTGGGACTCTCACGATGGTGGCAGACACACAGGAGTATGTTTGTCTGATTCTGCTAGTGGCTGATGGCTGCCTGAGGGAACCAAGGGCCTCCAATGGTGGCCTACAGATGCACAGGGCTTACTTGGCTGTGTGTCCCTACTGCTGTTGGCTGCCTGCAGGAAAGAGCCTTCTGGTGGCAGCTCCCTGAGGGTGAAGGCAGATCTGCTGGTTCTCTCTGCCCACGCTGGCCACTAGCAGGATGTGGCCTTTTGGTGGTGGTAAACCCAGAAGGCAGAGGTGGATCTGTATGTCTCCCTTGACCCGCATTGGGCGCGTGGAAGAAAGGGCCTCCTGGTGGTGGCACCTGGCAGGCAGAGGCAGCTCTCCTGGTTTCCTCAGCCTGTGCTGGGCACGCAGAGAAAAGGGCCTTTGGTGGTGGCACCTGGCAGGCAGAAGCAGCTCTCCTGGTTCTCTAGACCTGTGTGGGGCATGCCTAATATTTCACTGATTAAAAGTCAAAGTAATTAGAAGCACAAATTTATCAGATGGGGATGAGGAAGAAGGAAGAGCAGCTTCCATACCAAAAGCTGCCTGCCTTTGCCTTGGGACATGCAAATTCCTGGTCATCATGGCAATGGCTGTTTCAGGGTCTCCTTAATCATTGGAGAAGCAGTGACAGAAAAATTTGCTCATAAAATAGTTGATTAAAAGTGGGCAAAAGTTTAATAGTTGTTACATGAAACTCTTGCTCCTTCAAATTACTGTGTCAAGGACCAAGCTTCAGCCCAGGCCCACAAAAGCTGAGTGTGTAAGAGACAGCCACTGGCAAATCCTTTTGTTCAGAGGAGCCTGCTTTGTTTCTGCCTGTGTTGGACACCCCATCAAGATCTCTGAGGCACAACAAACTCTGGGTGAGGCAATCACGCTTTCCCCATTCTAATGTGACCACTCTACCTCTATTCTTTCCACTTGTGCCCACCAACCACTTTACAGCTCTGATTGTCTTGGGAAAGGCACCGGGTTTGCTACAAGAAAACGTGGGTTGATAAAGGAGTTTGAAGCCACACAATACTCCTGAGTGGTAAATTACAAAATTCTACTGCAGTACATCAGAGAGATCCTGTAAATACTAGGTAGAGAGACTTCAAGATTCATCAACTGCTTTCCTTCTGAGAACAGCTGCTGGTTTGGGGTGTAGGAAAAAAGCCTTGATGAAAGGTCACTGGAGGAAAGAGAAGCCAATAGAGCTTATGACAGTTAATTGGGGACTAAAAAAATACAAAATAGAGAATTGATGAACAAGAATCCTGCTGGGAAGCTGGGTCAGAGAGCTAAACCTAGCACAGTAATGGGTTTTTCTTCAATATATCTACCTCTGCATGTGTAAAAACGTAAGTGAGAGGCTTCCGAACAGCACATTTGAGGTGTTGGTAATCCTGACATTCTGAGAAGACAAGAATTAATCTCAGGATCAGCCAGAAGGAAGAATCTCACTGAGTACATCATGCTTTCAGCAAAGGCATTGGAAATAGAGTTGCCGAAGAAAATATAGAACAAGCCCCAGTTTAATCTTAGTCAAGAAATGACTTATATTGTAAGCATGGTCCTGAATACAATTTAAAAATTAATCACTATTTGGAATTCAGATTTGAGAAGGTGTTCTATATTTTATTTGATAAATCTGGTGATCTTACTTGGTCAGCTCACAGTTCCAGTCCAGGGTGAACTGGCTCCAAGTGAGGAATAGCATGGCAAAAGGGCAGGGAGGAAGAAAACTTGCTCAACCCATGGAAGCCAGGAAACAGAGAGAAAAGGAAGAAATCAGAAAACACCCTCCCAGGTCATTCCTTCGGTGATATTCCGCCAACCAGGCCCTACATAATAACAACACTTTCAGCTGCTAAAATCTTTAGTGGATGATTCTACTTACAAGGGCAGCCTCCCATGATCCAGTTATTTTCCACACACATGAAAATTTAAGGAAACATTTAAAACTTAACCTATAATAGAATTTTATCATAAGCTATCATCATTAGTTCAATGTTATTACAAGGGCCCTTATGAGAGGGCCAATGGTTACCTGAGTAACTGCTTTGAAGATAACAATACACAGTATATTAATCATTGTTACTTTACTATATCTTGTTTTGAAGTTTTGTATCATATTTATTTTTTTCTCTTAAAATATAAAATAAAAAAATTACATCTTAGTAAAATAAAAAATTAAATAAAAGAAACCAAATGCATGATGAGTACAAGCTTTTAATCACAAGAAATTCCAGATGGTCAATGAAAAAGAAAAGATAGAATAAAATTTTTTGGCAAATCCTAATAAAATAATGACATAGCAGCAATTACCAGTACCTGCTAAAATCATTCAGTGAACTCTGGAATGAATAAAGGTGACAATGTTCAAACTTACTGACCAGTAACAGAAAGAAGAAACACAAATACAGAACACATGACTCTCGGTAATGTAATGTGAGGAACATATGTCAACGGGAAACACTTTCTCATGCACTATGTTACGTAATATTCGTGATGCACTTGTTTAGGAATTATTTCTACTTTATGGATAAGAAAACGAACCCAAGATGTTAACAACATGGAAGGTCACACAAATAATGAGATTCATAGGCTGGCTTTAAAATCTTGACTGTGAATTCTGTTTTTGCCCCTTAAGGTTCTTATAATTAGGGAGAAATTCTGTTCAGCTGGGCTGGCCTGACTGATCCTTTCCTAATCAGTGATGACAAATGTCTCCTCCAACCCCAAATCATCTCCATCATTAGGACAGTCCTATAAAACTCACACCAAAGGTAGATTTCTTGAAAACATTTTTTTCCCCTCTCACATCATTTTTATTTTGGAGTTGAATGCAAAAGAGAACTTTTTCTCCCCAATCATTTTGAGGCACTCCGATTAAAATGACACCCTTGTCAAAGTATTCTTGATGCTATGCTCTGATCTACACAAAAGTAGACAGTTGATGGAGAGAAGAGGGGGTGACAGGAGGTGTCCCTGGGCTGATTAGAGATTGCTCAGAATGGATTGTGTTCAGCGGATTGATCTTCCTTCTCCCCATTGTCTCCCATCCCGATAGAGCAGCGTCTGAGTGGTGGGTGGAGACTGTTTTGGGTCTTTTTATGTAGTTGCCAATTCTCCTAACTACATCTTGTCACTCAGAGGCTTTTCCTCCACTGAGGTGGAGTCCACGTGTCTGATAGGAGTGGGGCTGTTCAAGCAGCAGTGGAATCGAAGCCTCCGCAAAGGAAAAATAAGCTTTCCAAAGGAAAGCAAAGTGTTGTTGCTCATCTTGTAATGAGTACATAGGAACAATGAGAGGAGTTTAATAAAGACTTGCTAAACTACCTTCCAGGGAACATCTCATGTGCCCTGAAACCTCCAATGTCATTTCTATAAAGTGGGCAATCACAGGCCATCTTTGTGGAGAACAGATCACAAGCACCGTAGCTCATTCTGGTAACACGCTCAGCTACTAAATGCGTGGGGAAAGGTAATTAAACTATCGTATAATCTTCAGAATTCCCTGTATACATATTGTTCACAGGGAAGAAATCACAACAAAAGACAAAGTGACACTCTAAATTCAGCCAAGATAAGAGCCCCTCATTTCTATTATAGTGTTTTTCTATTACATTGCTCTTCAAGTTTACAGAATCAATTATGAACAGAACATTTTGTCTCTATCACTTATTATCACATTAGTTCATATATTTATAAATAAGAAACAGGAATGACAAGAAAAATAAGAATTGAGGGAGCTAAATTATTAATGTAGCTTATCCAAAATGATAATAGTGACAAAGCCTGCAAAATATACCTGTTATTGGATTTAAAATAAGAACACAAAACTCAAGTGGTCCCTGGATTTCAGTCACTTATGAATTGGTGGTTATTGCTTTTATTGTCTTAATGTATACTATGAGTACATGAGTCTGAATACAAAGGAACTATGGGATTTTAAGGGACAGCCTTGTCATAGCTAACAATCTCATTCTATCAGCAATTGGCTGATAGTGCACTGGGGGACTGCTCTAAACTGTGTAACAGATATACTGATGCATACCTACTTAGTAACATGAGGGCAAGACTTGACCATTGGTTGCTTAAATGAGACTCTAGTATCATGGCATTGGTTAGTTACCCAAAGTTGGCAGGTGATTGCTTTTGTTTAAGGAAGCTTGTACCCATTCAGAAGTACATCAAAATTATTGGGTTCAAGTATTAAGTTTGGACCACTTGAGTTTTGTGTTCTTATTTTAAATCCAATAACATATATGTTGTACAGGCTTTGTCACTATTATCATGTTGGATAAGTTCATACATTAATAATTTAGCTCCTCCAGTTCTGATTTTTCTTATTCCAAAATGTTTCAGATTCATAGGAGTTTTAATCTCAGACTCATCATTTGGGCCAGCTGACACTGACAACACCCCTGTGTTGTATTTTCTTCATGGAGATTGGCTGCTATTTAAGAACTGTCATAGCTGTGACAAGAGTTTAAAAAGAATTTCATGTAATTCATCCAAAAACTTGTCAGTGATGTCATTCAGATTTAGAATTCATACCAAGGATAACCAACTGTACCTAGCATCTTTTGGCACAAAGGAAATATGTTCTTAGAATTTGGCCTTACCATCTCCTGAGTTCTTTTGTGTTTGACAGAATACTTAATGTTCATTTCATTGATGGTGTCCACACACTTTTTGAAAACTTGCTAATTTGGAAGAAAGGAATTGACATTGCAATAATCTTGGAAAGGGAGATGAATGCTAAGAAGAAGAGATAAATGGCTTTTCTCTATGTCAAAATGTAAGTCAGCAGGCCAGTTCTGAACACTCTGTAAGTGGATTTAACTCTCTTGCAGTCTCAAGAAATCATCTCACTTTGGGGATACGCCAGCTAGGGAGTTCATGCTGGAGTTAGGCACTGTGCATGGGTAGAGGACTTTCTCCACAGCACATTTCTTAACACAAATCCAGATAGGGCACAAATGCTTAATGCTTAATCAACACATAAACAAATTGAAGGATTTCAATCAGCTTCCTTAATTTTTAAAAATCCTGGAAAAAATGATGCAATAAACAGGTACCCCTGTAGCCAATCCCTTGAATTTACAATATATCAATATTTTTTATTTTTTCAAATATTTTAATGAAATAAATAGTGCCAAAATTTGAATGTTTTTATATTCTCCCTCTCAATCTCAACCACTTTCCCCTTTATACAGAAGCAATACTAGCTATTTCTTTTCTATGAACCAGTATTGGTTGATATTTAGAGAAAGAAAGAAAGTAAGTAGAGTCAAATGGGCTTCTTGTGACTCTAATTACACTATTTGGAACATATTGTGGGTTTTATGGAAAATCTGATAAGAATCATGGAGATCATGCATAAGCTCAGAATAAGAAAATGTTGTGCAATCAACTTGAAACTTTTTAAAATGTGTAATGTGTGTGTGATGTATGCAGTGTGCGCATATGCACATGTGTTACATTACATGCTCGTACAGGTCCATTTTCCAGGAGTTGGTTCTGAAACAGAGCTAGATACCATATATTCAGATGAGCAAAGATGATTCTGCTCCCTTGTCTCTAATGAAACTATTCCAATTTTGAGAGTAAGAGGTATGAACAATGATGAGGGCATAGAAGGTCCTAGACTTGTAAACCATTTAGGTGTTATATTTTGTATTTATAAAACCTTTCGAGAGAACACTGAGGAAAGCATTCCTTCTGTCCTTCAGATCTTACCGAAATGTTCTTTTCTCACCTTTCAAACCAAGTCAGTTACACCTGTCAGTCGCTCTCATTGTAAACTTTAGTTTTTATGTCTTGTTACTATTGTAGTTAGACTACGTGGTGACATTATTTACTAAGAGTTGACCTTCCACTCTAAAGTAACTTTCATGACAGCAGGAATCACATTTGTTGTACACTACTGTATCACCAGCACATAATATGACTATTTTTTAATAGAAAAAAGAAAAGAACAAATGAACAAACTAAAAAGAGAGAAAAGAGCACAGGAAGAAGGAAAGAAGCAAGGGTGAAAAGAAGGGAAGGAGGTGGGATGGTTTATCAAATGGTTGAGTTGGAGTGGTATGGAGATATTTAACACAAATCCCTAGCTGTGGATTACTGTATTCATATTGTTTCCTACACCTTCAACCACTGGGTTGGAATCATGGTTCTCAGGCAACCTCTGCAGCTTTATACCCTTGGAGACATGGTTCAAGTGTTCTTTTATTTTTTGTTTTTCCTACTGGAGGTCGAACTCATGACTGTGTGCTTACTAGGTAGGTGCTTATGCCACTGAATTGTATCCCAGGTCCACGGTTCAACTTGTTAACTTCATATTTCTTAATTTTCTGGTTGGTATTGACATGGATAGAAAAACTAAAGATAACAGAAAGGAGAAGGGAACATCTTAATTTTTTAAATTATTTTTTTAAATATTGCAGTTACCCGAAGTTCCCACACTTTTTAAAAAATCTCTTCCAAGCAACTCAAATTCCTAAAAATGAAAAGCCTGAATAATTGTAAAAGCCAGGATTAATCACACAAAGTTGTCTCAAAGACCCTGATGATTGGTGGATGCTCAAGGGCTAACTACTAGCAGTTCTTTGTTTCTACCCTTCACTTTCCAAGTCCCTTTTGAAGGGTGTGATAACACACTTCAAAGAATAGGAATGTAGTTTGGTTAAGGAAAATTCCACTCACCTTGAGAAAATATGTATTCCTGCACTGATTCAAGAGCAGGTGTGAATATTTCCAAGGAACATGGGAGCTGTGTTTATCCCTCTTGAGCTGATGAGGAGCTTTGGAAGGGGAAGATCTTTAGGGTCCCAGCATTACATCTCTCACTTGTAGCTCTTCTGTGCAAAACCAAAGCCTGATTCAAGAACAACTGGAAGTCAGCATTCTCCTGTTTATTTTGGCATTTAAAATTTTTGTCTTAAAATTCAGAGTAAATAGTTCTGTCAATTATTTGTTAATTTTCCAACTATTTCCTGAATGTTCCAGGCTCTCAGAATACTGTGGTGAACAAAAATACATGGTTCCTGTTCTTTCGAATCTTCTACTTTAAACCAGCATGCTGAATTAATCAGTTTACTCTAGAAGAAATATAATCAGAAAAGAGAGGAAGCAAGAGTTCTCCCTGAGGACTTTCCCCTGGAGCTGAGGGATGACAAACTGTAGGATTCCTCCAGCTATTGTGGTAGGCTGGGGTAAGGCTGAATGGTTCTGGACCATGCAAGAAGGCTCTGAGAGAATATAGATCTTCACATCTGAAAAAAAAAAAAAAAGACTAGGTTCTAGAGGAAATGAGATGAGGCAAAGTCTGCTGGACAGAATGAACAGTCAGTCAGAGGCCGGGTAATGCTGATTTTTGTAGGCACTGTTAGGAATTTTGGGTTTTCTTCAAAGTGCAATGGGAGGTCATTAAAGACTTTGAACAGGCGTGATAAGGTAGGATTTATATTTCACTATTAAGTCTGGCTGCTCTGTGCAAAAGTGTGAGAGAATGGAATGAAGAGAAGTGTCGGTACTTACTTAGGTTATTGCACTAATCAGATAAAATGGGAAGATGACTTGGACAAAGATGTCAGTGAGAAAATTTGATGTGCATTGAGAGGCAAAAAGTGACAAAGCTACTGATAGAATTACATGCAGAGATGATGGGATAAGTCAAGATACCTCTCAGTTTCCATCTGAAGAAAAATAAATATAGTGACATTTATGAGTTTAATGTGGAAACAGCTGGCTTATGGCAGGGAAAGGCTTGAGATCTCTGAGACACATATTAGGGGGAAGGAATTTGATAGACCAGCCACTTCCAGAGAGGACCCTTTCCTGATGCAGAAACACAGGGGCCATCATGACCCATGACCTCACTGGCTGAGTCTGTAGACAGCTGGGCGGGGGAGGCTCCCCCGGGTGCCATCTGTATCTTCAGCAGAAACATCTAATAACCTTTTCCAACCTCACGGAAACTGTGAGTCAGGCAGGTAATTTAAGGAGAGAGAAAGATCATTTTCCTTTGGCTGTCTCTTTTCATCTGCCTGAGAAGGGGTTTTTAGAATGACACATCCGAGTAAGGAAACCAGATAACAAAGTTCAAACACTTTTTCATCTCATCTTGAGGTAGACTTTTAGGCAGAGACATCATGATTTCAGTTACTTTGAACTATAAATTCTGATATTAAGTTTTTTTCCAGTGACCAATGTAATATATAATACCAAAGATGTTTATATCACATGTACATATTACACTATGTTTCCTTGTTCATACAAAAAAAAATAAATGACAGATTGGCTGTATCTGAAAATATTTCCTTTTTCTCTTCTGCACAGAGTGCCTTCTATGACACATAACTAATCAAGTGATGCTATGCTATGTTGTAAGACATGGTACTAAGATGACAACCTTGAGAAAGCTCATCGAAAGTGCTCTGCGTTCTCTCTTGTTATCTTTGTCTACCCTACAGTGGTATTTGAAGCCTCGGTGAACATAGGCTTTGCAGCTAAGTTTTCTCATGAGCTAGAAACCTTCAAATAGCATATTGTTTTGTCTGCTGAAATCCTTGCCCTTACAAACTATTCTTTAAATGAAAATGTATTGTGGTCATTATTCAGGTCCTGAAATTTGTCCAACAAATTTCTATATTGTCCAAAAAACACATGGCTTAACCCCACAGATATAACAAACCCTTAGAACTTAATGCCACTGATAGAGGCTTATCTCTTCAAGCTTGTCTTCGTAGCCCACTAAGTAATAATCCTAATTAGAACCTTAGCTACGTTTCTGCTGGGAGTAGTTTTAGATAGCCTTAACATTTAATCTGTTTAGTCTAATTTCACAGGTGGCAGCAGATTAAAAACAGGTCCTAAAATGAGATATGACTATTATATTTCTAATACTAGCTGATTGTGGTCTCAGAGCTGCTTTTTATTTAGTGAAGCATGGACCAACCCTTTGATAGGGGTAATTGTGCCCACATGCCCTGTTCCTACACAGGGAAAAACAGACCACCTTTGTAGTCAGTGCCTCAGTTCTACCGTATAAATTTTACCCCTTTCAGTTCAGAATCTTGAGTTTCTTTGGATCTTTTCCTCTGAAATAACCTAGCTTTTCAGTTCTGCCTAAGTGCTCTGGTTGCATATCCCCGGGGACACTTATCCTGATGTTACCTCCTTGCAGCCCCTTAAGCAAAAACATCCCATGCTTTAAAAACAGCTTTAAACTTTAAGTGCACAAAAGGCTCACTCAGAGTGCTCGTAGATAATTCCCCAGCTGAATCCAGAAGGGCTCCACCTGCTTGTACTGTCAGGAGGAGTCTTGGAATCTATGCTTTAAATGTAACAGGTGATTTCAGACAGATTTTGAGAGATGCTGCTTCACATTTTCTAATATTTTATCATGCTTATGGCTGTTTTCCCTGAATGGCATGTGTCCTACAACTCAAAAATTTGGATAAATAGACAAACTTTTCTAGAATACGCATGGCTTAAACTCACATTGACTTGATTCTTTCCTCACTTTACAAGGGAGAAGAAAGGAAGATTTCCAAATTTATACGAAGGCTCCCAAGAGAGGCTTTCCAGGTGTGTTCCCCTTGCTTGGATTTGATCTTGGCTGTGGCTGTGCTGTTTCCACTCAAGGCCGTGCTCAGGTCTATGGTGGTTCAGAGGTTGTGAGGATTCTGGTGCACCTGGGCCGCTAGACACACCTGATCTACAAGGGACTCAGGACTCTTCCATCTGTCTGAAACCTTTCAAGATTCTAGGCAGTTTCTGTATGCGACTTCACTTACCATTTGTACTTCAGCCTGACTGTGTCATGCACTTCTGCCTTCCACACAGTTAACTCCATTTCCAATGTAAGCAACTACAACTGCAAGTCAAGGTTTGCGTTTTAATTGAAAGGACAAAACCTCCATAGCTCCCCAGGGCATATGTAACATTCTGGAGATGACGACCTTGAGTGGCACAGCTTTGCAAAGCCAAGAGCTTTGACAATTTAAAATACTAACTTAAGCCATGGTAATAGGATGTTTCAGTTTAGCACTAAGTGATGCTTGACTTGTTACCTGAGCTTGAGTACATTCTGCAGAGTGCCCTAACGGTATCTCTTGTGCTCCTGTACCATCCAGACAGAGTGAGTCAGCTATTCAGTAACAGTCATTCAAAAGCAGTTATTGGCTGTTTACTATGTACTACCATAGGCAGCAAAGACACAGAGAATAAGAGACAGTCTTGGCCCTCATGAAAAAAACCCTCAAGCAGGGGAAACATCCCACTGGAATATACAGTGTGCATCACCATAGTAAAAGCAAAGGGGACCCAGAGGTGTGGGAAAGGATAGATAGAGAGGAAGAGGTCACCAAGGAGGTTTTCCAGAGGAAGGGGCACTTGAATTTTGAGTTTTGAAGGATAAATAGAAGTTATTCAAGAGGATTATGTGAAGATCGAATAGAGTCTGGCATTTCAGATAAACACTTTGCTTCTGCATATGGAACCTAAAATGAACATGGCTCAATTTAAAATGAAGGATTATTCAACACTAGAGAAGAGGAAAGAGAGAAGTCACAGTAATGTGACAACTCTTGATTAATCAAAGAACTTACTCTTTCTTCTGTGGGCCATGAAAAGCTTTTGAAGAACATGAAGTGAAGAATAAAGGTGATGGAATTTGAGTTCATTCATTTATTCATTTGCTTTGACAAATATTTGTTACAAAACAACCTTGCGTTGGATATTGTGCCATACCAAACACATAGAATATAATGTTGAGAATGGCAGAGAAGGTTCTCACCCTTAGGGAGCTTAAACCCTGACCCAGCAAATTCAGAAAACAAGAAAACAAAACAAAACAAAAACAAAAGAAAAAAATTACAGATTATGATAATTTCCAGGAGGTAAATAAAAATGTGAGGATATAAAGAGGCCTTTTTAAAATAGATAGAAAAAGCATCTTGGGACCTGATATATAAATTGAAGTATGATGAGGTACAAGTGAGGATTTAGTTCAACAAAAATGTGCTGGCTTTTCATGGTTGCGACCAAATGCCTGACATATATAACTTAAAGGATGGGAGTTTATTTTTGTTCACAGTTTCAGAGGTTTCCATGGTCAGCAGGCTGTGAGTTAGAAGAATCATGAAAGAGTGGTGTGGAAAAGGAGAGCTACTCACCCTAGGACAGCCAGGAAGCAGAGAAAGAGGAAGGAAGAGTCAGAGTGGAAGGGGCCAGGCCCAACAAAACTTCCAAAGCCATGCTGCAGGGACCTACTTCCTCCAGCCATGCCGACCTCCTAACGGCGTGCTCAGCCACGAACTCATCAATGGATTAATCCATCGCGAAAGTTAGCACCCTATGATCTAATCTCCCAAACTACCACCTCTGAACACAAAAACCTTCTGAGGGACAGTTTTGATACAAACACAACACATAACAACTCCGGAGTGATTTGGGAGAATGGAGTGATACATGTTCCAGGCAGAGGGAAGAAAAAGAGCCAAGAAAGCTCTTGGTTTGAGCACTGAGAAAAGACAAAAATGGAGGTGCATGGAGGTGGACATGGGACTTAGAAGAGGTGAGATCAGGGGCAGGAGCACAAGGAGGTTTTTAAGCAGAGACGAGAATGCCTTGATTAGAGCCACAAAGTTCTGAACAGATTGAAAACATTTACACTTGTGGTCATTTTGACTTTGGGGAAAATCCAGAACATTCTTGGTCCCAAATTTGGTGGATAAGGTAGATGGAGACACATCATAGTATTTTTACGAGTCCCCTTTTCTGATAAATGACGATCAGTAGCAACACCACTCACCATATCTTTATCGTATCTCCTAAAGATACCGATGCAAGGGGACTTCTAGATCTGCTTCAGGGCACCACAAGAGCAATGAGGTAAGTGTGTTCCAATCAATGGGGAGTGTTTTGAGGGAAATTAATGGCAATACTGTACATCATTTACTGTGATAACTTTCAATTTAAACATTCACTGTGGGCCGGGGGTTTAGCTCAGCGGCGTTAAATGCCTGCTTAGCAAACAGGAGGTCATGAGTTCGATCTCCAGCACCAATAAATAAATAAATAAATAAATAAATAAATAAACACTCACTGTATATTTTGATCACTCCTGATACTTTCTTTAGTTAAGTCCCTTCTCTTTGAAATACTGTCAAGCTTTCCACAGCAGTGGTAGAAACCAGTAACATTTCTCTGACGTGTGAGTGTTGCTGATTGCAAACTGTCAAGAAGCGTAACATCTTAGTAACATGAATGTCTCAAGTTAAAAAAAAAAAAAAAAGTAGAAAAAGCCAGTGAGGAATTATATACAAATTTTATCATTTGTTTTGCTGGGAAATTCAAACACTCCCTCTGAAATTTCAACATATAAGGCTGCTAAATAAACCAGGAGTAGACAGATTAACACAAGAAAAGCCATAACAAAGTTATTTGTTTATGCTTTGTATTGCATGGAAGCCTTCAAAGAGAAGACCCAAAGGCCCAGAGTGAATGATCCATTTTTGTGCTTAAGTTCAATGAAGAATGATCAATTTTTGTGCTTAAGTTCAATGGGGAGACATGACTGAAAAGCAAATGTCTGGTCTAACACTATGGGAAAACCCACCACACCTGTGCTTTCAGACTCTTCTTGGCCTCTCTAAACAGCATTCTGTTTTCCTGGTATGGGGCAAGATCTTTCTGGAATGGAGGATCTTATGACCTACAATAGGACAGAGAACTTATTTATGGCTAGCTCTTACTCAAAAGAGGTGGGAAAAGATATAATAATATTTTTAGATTTTATGTTTGACTTTAGAAAGGGGATAAGGGCGATACTCTATGACTCATCCTTAGAGAGAAGAATTCTATTCTCTATGGCTTGCCTGGGAGGAGAAGGAAGGGTGACAGACAAGAAGGCAGGAGCTGGAGACAAAGAGACTTTGTTTCTGCAGCTTCCTCAGACACCTTCACTGTGGGATATTGTTTTCTGAGCCCCAACAACTTATTCATAAATAGCATTATTTAGAACGTATTTACCCAGATGCTTTTGTTAGAGCAGAATATACAGTAAATTAACAATCAGCTCAGCTATTTCTTTCTCAAGGCCCAAGAGGGTATTAGTGTCAGCTGGAGAACAGGAATTTGGTTCAGAACTCAGGATGGGAAGTGGAGGGCAGCTGCAGCACTGCAGGGCCCGGGCTAGTTCAGTCTACTTTGGAGGGTGGAAGGCTGCTGGCTGTCCCCAGTTTCTTCATCCTATGGGTCAGGACACTTGGCCCTGAGCTCACAGGGAAGGATTCTAATCTCTAAGTCCAAGTGTTCTTACTTCCTCCACACATACTTATTATCACGGTGCATCTTTTTCTATACCCACAGCATCTTTCACAGTAGTCCTACTGACCTCTCTCTCTCTCTCTCTCTCTCTCTCTCTCTCTCTCTCTCACACACACACACACACACACACACACACACACACACACACTTGCAATAGCCCTTAACAATACAAAAAGGAGGAACAAGACAAGATAAAATGTTTCAAGGAGAAAGATGGCAGAAGACAATTGCTGTTACAATCACCACACATAAGTGCCATTCATGCTGCATTGTTCCTTCAAATTAGTGGCTTCATCTAACTGTTCTCTTGAAAGCTTTTCTATCAATGTCAAAGTCAAAGCTAGAGGGTGGAGGGAAGAAAGTGTTTAGGAAGATGGCATTTTAAATATGACTTTATCTAAATGAAGTGCCATTCTTCTTCCATCTATCTTTGTAAGCCTTTGTTCTTCACGTATCACAAACTACACTAGAGGTATCGGTTTTAACAGAAGTTCCAGAGAGAATTCTGGGAATCTAGACACACAGAGACTTTGGACTCGGTATGACACGGATGAAACTAGAGTATAGAATTTAGAGTTCACAATCTACACTGAAAAGCTTGGTAATTTGGGGCATTATCAGATGAGTGGTAGGTCCTAGATCTCCTCCTTTGGGGTACATCAAGTCACTCTAACTCTCTGCCTCTCATCTTTATCTACTGTCCTAAGGAAGGCAAAAAGTGTCAGTTGTCCAGGAATTAAACTGAGTGTGTGTCATTCACATCTCATGAGATAAATATTATAATTCCAACCTTACAGTGAGGAAACCAAGTCCCCACAAACTGCCTAATTTTAAGATCCAATTTCTTTCCATTACATGTGCCAGTTTCCAAGATTTTCATAAACATTTCACACAAAATTCACTTCTTCGAAGTCTGTTTGTTTATCCTGACAAACTCCAAAAGTACACACAAGCATGTTTTGTTACACAGGCCACCACACTGGCTCCCGCATGCTTATTGCTTGCTATTGCCAGGCTAATTGATTTTATGAGAAAAAAGTGCCAAGGCATCCTAATCGCCTTCTTTGCCTAATTCAGAAGAATCCAGAGATCACAAGGGGAGATGTTCAACGTTTGCTACTTTTTAAGCTGTGTACTTACCTGATGTGTCAATTATCCACTGCTGCCTGGACAAATTATCTCCTAACTTAATGGCCAAAAATCATGTGCATTATCTCCCTGCTTCTGTTGGTGAGGGTTTGGGTATTTCACAGGCTACAGTCAAGGTGTTGAACCAGGGCTGTAGACATCACAGGCTTCATTGGGAGGACCTCCTTTGAGCTCTCTTATCTGTGAGTTGGCAAGTTCAGTTCTTCTTAGGCTTTTTATTGGTGATCTCCATTTGTTCCTTGCCAGGTGAGTCCTTTCGTAGGACCCTCTGACAACATGAGAGAGTGCTTCAGTACAAGCAAGCAAGAAGGATCACAGAAAGTGAGTCATGGTCTTGTGGTGACCTAATCTCTGAAGCAACATGCTTTCATTGTTCCTGTATTTCGTTTATTAGAAGTTAGCCAGTAGGGTCAACCTGTGTTCAGAGGAGGAAGCCACACAAAGATATGACTATTAAACAGTGAGGGCTATCAAGGGCTCTTAGAAGACTCCGTCCTCCATCTCAAGGGGCCAGGGTAGCCAAGCATTGAGACACCAAACAAAATGTCAAAGTGACAAAATACTGAGGCTTAGAAAACTATTGTGATTCTTAACCTTGTATTTAAAATTCTGGTTTTTAGCAAGCTAGTGTCACTGTCTTTATGTGCTTTTGCTAGTAATAACTTTCAGTTCACCCAACCAATTTAAGTTGATAAGGTGTCTTTTGGTGCCTGCGTATGTATGCTTCTTCCCTGGAAGGGTTTGTTTGGTGTGAAGCAGTGAGGACTGGAAATTTTCTGATTTAAAAACAAAAACAAAAGGTGTGAATCTGTCTGCATTATTTTATGTACTATGGAAAATGAAGGAAAGGGACTACTAATCCATTAGTAGAGGACTATTAATAGGTTACTGTGGACTACTATGGACTACTAATCACACTGAGGGTGCCTCCTGCTCTAAAACCCATTTTTCTTATCTCAAATTATGCCTGCTCTGAATCCTTACAGCTGTGTTGGCAGAATTAGGTGATTGGTAATAGACATACTTTTTTAACATGATAAAATGCTATTTGGCATAGAGATTTCTAATGCAGACCCAGTATTCAACTCAATCAAATTTTGAGGTCCTTTAAATTGTCCCCTGCAAGGAGGAGGGAGAAGCATTGGGAAATCTTCTGAAGGCAAATGTGATGATACTCAGCGGGTAGCTGTGGTGGGTAGGACCTATTTCCATGCGATTCTCTGACTGACCAGGACTCAAGAACTACTCCTTTGGAACTGAGATGACAGAAAGTGACACAAAAGGGGATTTCCTCTAGGTGAGCTGATTAACAATCTGGTCATATGCAATTTAATACAAAACCAGATAACAGTGATTAAAAGCTACAATTTGGCTTTGGATGAATATTTGGTTTGAATAGACGATTTTCTTAAAAATGAATACTGTATTTCTCAAATACTATTTTGCCCTGTGTGGCTAATTTGGGTTCATCACCAACCTGTTTAATAACTATTTATACCAATGTCAATTATCTTTACTTTTTAAAAGACTATGTGGTTGGTTTTTCT
The DNA here is from genome assembly GCA_004027455.1 of Hydrochoerus hydrochaeris. Lineage (NCBI taxonomy): Eukaryota > Metazoa > Chordata > Mammalia > Rodentia > Hydrochaeridae > Hydrochoerus > Hydrochoerus hydrochaeris. The sequence continues at coordinate 182,533 of PVLA01002852.1, forward strand.
GTTTTTCTTTCTTTCTGATACATTTTGTGCCCATGAAATAGTTGTATCCTGTGGCTTTGGCAAGAGTGACAATGAGGCAGCAGTTTCATGGCTATTTCTAACTCCCCAGTATTACAAATAATCCAGGGCATGAACATTTGGCTGAAAGTAATTTTAAAATTAAAAATCATAAACATACAAATTAGGAGGTATAAGGAGGGATGGATGCCTGCAAAGAAACTGGGGAACTCTTTCTCTTTTGCTTCCTGGCCCTGGGGTGAGTGATTTGCTTAGCCACACCCATGCCCTCCAGAGGCCCAGAACAAAGGGTCCTTTATCTAACATCATGGGGTGGAGCTGGGAAACTATAAACCAAAGTAACCTTTTTCTCTTTGTCAGTTATCTGGGGTATTTAATTGTAGTAACAGAAAGCTAACACATCATCAGTGTAACCATTCCCTTCAGTGTAAAAGTCACATTACATCAATGAATAAAAGCTCATCTGCTCTTTCAAAAGAAACTAGCTATGCAGAAAATACTAGAACTAAGTGTCTGAAAATGTTTTTATTGTGTCATTATTTTAGTTTCAGAAGCAATGTGACTCACCTTACATCTTGTATCTTGCACATGTAGAAAACTTGGAACCTTTTTTCTGCCATATTTAAAAGAACCTCAAAAATAATTCAGTGATTTTAAATCCCATTTGTTAAAAATTTTTAAATGCAAAATTTCTAATTAGGGAAAAGAATATCTGATGACATGAGACAAGACAGAATATTATCAACCACATTGACTAAAGCCTTTTAAAAATTAGCAGAGGATGGCTAAACAATATGTCATGATTTAGTGCAGTCAGCAAGTACTATTGATTCCTTGATTTCTCTGGTCTGATATAATTTGCTGTGTCTTTGTTTCTATTTATTGTAAGGAGCTCACTTCCTTTAGCATATTCTTAAGATAGTTGAAATGTCATCTTTTCAGGAAAGATTAAAGGTTTCATTTAAATTCATTCCAGGCTTTACTGTTTCTGGCAGTATTTTCTTCACATGCAGAGAAGTCCAAGTCCATGGTGAAGGATACTATTGTTTAGTTAATAAAATAAATGTTCAAATATTCTCTAAATGCTTCATTACTCTAGAAAGAATTAGCCTAACACATAAAGGATAAAGACCATAAAAACTCTTGGATTAATGTGACTTCTTATTAAAATAGGCTTGGAAATAATAGTCTGTAGATTTCATATTTCTGATATTATCAGGCAAGTATTTGTGTATATCCAACAATGCTCATACTAATTTAAAATCTTCTGATCACATTTTCATCCCAAAAATTATCTGAGTACTGACTCAACAAAGTATTACTGAGCTGGCCTCTCTACTGGGAAATGCAAGACAAAACCTCAAATGTGTAAAACAAGTACAGTTTCAGTTACTCATGGATTAAAAAAATCTATAAGCAACTAACTTTGGTAGTAAATTTTAAACAGGAACAAAAACCACAAGTCTTGAATTTTCCTCTCATTTGGTAAGTACCACTATATATTTATTGCTAGCTACAACATGTTTACAGCCAAAATGAGCACAATGGAACGCATAGCATGGAGGAAAACAAATTTTGTATTTTAATACTATCACAATTGCACTTTTTGCCTTTGCTACTTTTCGTGACTTTTATTTTCTTTCTGTGCACAGCAACTTCTTAATTAACATTTTAGATGAGAACGTCAAAAACAGGGAGATGACAGACTGCTACTATTCTTGGTCTTGCTGACACTTTTCCCCTGGCAAAATGACAGTCACAGCTGCAAGTCATTGCAAGGAATCTGCCTGAAATTAACATGAAGGTTGAGTCAAAAAGCTTCCACTTCTTGAAGCTGTTTCATTGTCCTGAGTAATTCCCAACCCAAACAAAACCACTCTAAAGGCAAGAGCTTGAGTGTAAGTTTTGCTTTGATTTTTTTTTTTTGAGAGCTACAGAGCATATGAAATGGAAAGACCTCAAATCAAACCATGCATTCCTCGACATGTGTATCAGCCCTTTCACATGACACTGAGAAGAATACAAGAGTTGTAAAAAATAGTGTCTGCTTTCAAGTGAGTAAGTCTAAGTGGTGAAATCTACAACTTTGAGATGGGTCAGTGTTCTCTGTGCTGTTCAAACCAACTGCCTATGACAGCGTCACTTGAGTTACATTATTTAAAAAAAAATTTTAGCAGTGTTTTTCTCAATTGTTATTTTTTATTAGTAGATATTTGCAGCACATGATGTCTGCAGTCTTCTCGGAGAGTTGGAATGCACACATAAACATCTCAGTTCTTTTCTCATCCTCTTGCCCTCCGCCTTTCTGTGATTTCTTGGTCTCCCTCCCACTTGCAAAAGCTCTATTTCCCTGTTTCTTATTACCTATCTTTCGTCTTAGTTATTTTTTATAGAGAAAATGTTGATTACTAGGCAGTCACTTACAACAAGCACTCAACAGTACAGATCAGCTAATTCTTCAGGCCTGGTGGCCCTGACAGCTTGGGAGGCTAAGGCAGCAGACCACAATTCAAGTCTAGCCTGGGCAACCTATTGAGACCTTAAGGAAAAAATGCCAGGGGTGGGACAGGGTGGAGTGTGGCTCGGTGGTAAAGTACTTGAGGTACAAACATACAGGGGTAAGATGGGTAGGATCAGTCTCCTTCCTTACTAGCAGATCTGAAGGAAGCCAGAGTTAAGAGGCGTCGTCCATGCTGCCTGGTCCCTCTTTGCTTTATCTGCCTGGGTAGACAGCAAAGTCAGGTTTGCATTGGTCATTGGCCTGGGCTTGCAGAACTTGGGTGTATCTGCATCTTGGTAGAAGTTGCTGATCATTTCCTGCCAACTTAGAAGGGCAGATGACTGGCTACACAAAAGAAGGTGCCGGAGGAAGAGATGGACTCATAGTTTCATCTCAGTGCTCAGCTTTCTCATTGGATTCTGTGCTGTGTGATAAGGTCACTGGCATTTCTCCTATCCGTCCCTGCTATGGGTGCTACAAGTAGAAGATTTCTGCCAGGAATCTTCCTTTAAATATATATCTACTCTATAAGCCACAGTGTTTGCTGATTTCTCCAAAACAAAGGGATCACCAAATAACTATTATGTTCGTTATAAGCAAAACAACTTGTTGAAGTTTTTGCTGGTTTGTTTTTCTCCTTATAAGCTTTATCTGGAAAATGACCAAGATAAAACCTCTATAATCTGCCCCTAAGCACTCATGTGTAATCTCTCCTTTCACTGGTTTCCATCATTCATTCCTCCTTCCTGCAATGCCAATAGTCTCCCCTGCTCCCTCTCATGCCTGGGCATTTGTCCCTGCCTGTCCCTCTCCCTGGGATATTCTCTGCCTTCCAACTAACTCCACAATACCCATCCAACTTAGATCATTCTCATCAGACTTGATGATCTTAAGCCTCACATCTTCAGTTCTACACTTTGTTTTTGTTTTTGGGGGGTTTTTTTTGGGTTGTTTTTTTCTTTTTTTGGCAGTTTAGGGCCTTTATTCTATGCTCTTTTTTCTCTTTTTCAAAGCAATCAAGATGCTTACTACATTCTTATCCTCAGGGACTTCTCTTCTACATCAGGAGTCAGGAAACTGTGAACCTAAGCCAAATCTGGGCAGTCATTAGTTTTTGTAAACAAATTTTCTTTGCAACACAGTCCTGCACATTCCTTTTATACCCTGTGGATAGCCTTTGCATTCCAGCGGCAGAGTGGGCTGACTCCAAAAGGATCATCCAACCCAGTGACGGTAGGAACTTTGCCTCAAGTATCAAAGTGCGCATTGGACCTGGCACAAGTACCTAAAGCTTAGTGGTGCATATGTATCAAGTGAAAGAAGAGTGCAGAGATTCTTAGCAAACTAGGGAGGTGAAGCCAGTGGGGAACCCTGATTCTTGCTGGATGGTTTTCTCAATGCCAGTTTGACTGGACCCTGAGGAAGAGTTATGCCTTCATCTCCACAAGTCTTCTCCTGCTACACCTTCCATCTGTTCTTTCTTGCAACCCTCTGCCTACCTCATTTTCTTAATCACTCCTTCACTGCCTTCCTTCATGATGTATGGACTGAACACAGAGATTTTTTAGATAAGTGTTGTGTAAATTGAAAAGTCCCCAATGGTTCTCCAGTGGCTCTTACATTTAGTCCCAGATTCTCCTTGTGGTTCTTCATGTCCTCCAGATCTGACACAGCTACACATCTTGACGTAACCTGACCTTTTCCCATTCTTGGGCAGGTTATTTCCTCCATTGCCTTTCCCAGACCGGCCCTGTTGACATCTCCCTTATGCTTCCTCTATATTGTTTCTTCCATCAGATTGAGCAGAAGTGTCACTTAGGGGAATGTACACTATGGAGCCAAGACATTAAAGTAAACAGTCAAAATGCAAATCTTTCAGGAAGACTCTTCGAGTTTCTCCAATAGAACTGTCCTGTTTAAAACCCAACTCCAGAGAAGAGGCTGCCCCCATGGAGGAGAAGCTGCCCAGCTTCTCACAGAGGGATGTGTTATGCTTCTGATGGATTGAATGTGGCCCACCCATATTACAGACTGCAGATCTTCTTCATGCAAAATTCTCCTGTGGTGGTCTGGATGGGGAGGAGAGAAAGCAATCCCTTAGAATACAGAAGCCAAGAGGCTAAGGGGAGTGAGCCATCTTACAAAAGCTGGGACTCAACTTCATATACTCAATCAACAACAACAAAATGAGGTTTAGTGGGACCCTATAATCAAATGGTGATAGAAGATAGGAACTAAAAAAGATGGCCGATCAGTGAGCAACAAAATACAAAGCCTCCATGGTATATCTGAAGCCTTTCATAAATTTTTAAAGGTTTTCTATCTGAGGCAACATTTTGTGTCTTTATGGGAAATTCAGAGAATTTGAAAGCAGAAAATGAGGTTTCAACTGGGTACAGTGTAAATGCATTCACACACACTGGCCTCAAAACACAGACACAGTTTTGACTTTACTTACTCCAGCGATGCCCCAGGGATATTGAAGAGATTAGGACATGAGAGAGGATGACCCTGGAGTGCTTTAAGGGAGAAAAGCTGTGAAGTCCAATCTGTACCTAAGCAGTTACTCCAAGCTCAGGGATGTTTCATAGTGAAGCTGTGCCGAGGATTGGTCTTAAATACCCCGCAATGTGCATGTGGTCAGTGCTTGGTTCCCAGTTGATGGTGCTTTTGGGAAAATGGTGGAAACTTTAGGACATGGGACCTGCTTTGAAGAAGTAGATCACTAGACCCTTTTCCTTAAAGGTGATATTAGCGACCACAACCCCTTCGTGTCTATTTTTTAACTTCTCAGCTGCCATGAATTCAGATGTTTTGCTCCACCAGGCATTACTTACCATGATATTTGGCCTCATTTGAAGTCCAAAGCAGTAGGGTCAAGTTATTACAGACTGAAACCTCTAACTGTGAGCCAAAACAAATCTTTTGACTTTTAAATGGATTCATCTTGAGTATTTTTGTCACAGCAACTGAAATCTGACTGACACAATCTGTGATCCGTGCTCCAAAAGAAAGAGATGCTATGGAAATAATTTAGTTAAAAAATTGTAAAAGCAAAATTACAATTTTTAAAAGAGGGAATGAGACAGTAATGAATTTGGAAAATTTTGATGTGGAGAATGTGACACAGGAGAGAGCAGAAGTGCATATTTGATTTTGTTTGGCATTAGCAAATGAATCTTTGGAGAAAGGCTAAGAGAGTCATCTGAGAGGCATGAATTTGAAGTTACCCTGGAAAAAAACAGTGAAATGGATTTCTTGTTAATAGTGCAGGGTATGACTAGAGTGAATTCCAGGCATTAAAAAAGAGTGAGTGTGTACTACATGCCTTTCACAGAGATGGCATCAAGAAACAAGGTAGGCAGTGTACCCATCCTCACTGAGATTGCAATCTAGTCTAGGGGAAATTACCTAACTCAACTGCAACAGGGGAGAAATCTCACTGCTTCCTGGAAGATGCTGTAATGGGTCTGGTCCTGCCATGTAGCACATCATAAGATTGAAGCAACCACCATCTGTATCAGAGTGCAGGGCAGGTTACACTGTGACCCTCATTTGAGGTAAGAGCATCGCTTGACAGCTGAGAGACTGTCCTGAGAAGGTGAAGTTTTGTGAGATGTCAGAACTTCTTTCCTTGATCAGAAGAAAGGGTGGAGTTGGGAAGTATATTTGATTAGTCAGCTGGAAAGAAGACCGCAGTGCTTGAGGTGTTCCACTTGTACCTGGGTAAACTAAAGGAAAGAGCCATTTTCCTAACACAGTGTATATCATTAAGGATACAAGTTACTAGGTGCTGCATTTCTGCTCAATCTTACCCAATCCTATTAAGAATCTTCTTTATTAACATTTAGAGTAATTTAGTGAGGACATGTATAACAATGCAGGTATAACAGCATAAAACTGTTCTGGAGTGCCTTAGTTACATTTTCTTCATTGCTAAGACAAATTACCCAATACTTAAAGTTAAAGGAGGAAAAATTTATTTAGTTTATAGTTTGTACAGGTTGCATAATCAGCTAGCTCCCAGGCGGAGGGGCAACACAGGGGAGAACAAAAGACAACAAAAGTGAGCAAGGCAGAGGTAAGACAAGTCTCTTTCTGTTCCCTATATTGTATCCAGGCTACTGGGATTAGAGTGATGCCAAACCAATCAGTGGACTGATTTAATAATCACCTACCCTTAATCCTAGCAATGCACCATGAATCAATCACAAACTCTAGATTTAGCTACTTCTGAAAAGGCCCCACCCATGATTGTAAGAGGCTTTGGGGTCACATCTAGACACCATAACATTCTGCCATGCTTGACTGTGTGGCAACAGTTTACCACGTGACCTGACTTGCCTATCATAGCATGGGTGTTATCTTACCCACCAAGTCATAAGGTTTGGCATGCACAGCAAGTCTATCATTAAACGGAAATGGTATATAAGTGATCAAGCTAGATCAGTTTCCAGAGGTTACAAGTAAATTATATGAGGAAGTTGCCTAGATACCTACAGCTCCTACTCCTACTATACTGCCTTCTGTTTCCCAGCATGCACCTATTACCTTTTGGGTTGTACCATGTGATCAGCTGTCAGAGGAAGTGAAGGCTACATCCTGGTTTATGAATGGCTGTGCATGTTATGCAGGCACCTCCTGCAAGTGGACAACTGCAGCACTACAGATCCCTTCCAGGACACCCTTGAAAGACAGTGGTGAAGAGAAATTGTCACAGTGGGAAGAATTTTGGGCAATGCAGTTGGTAGTACATTTTTCCTGGAAGGAGACTGCATACTGATTCATGGGCTGCAGTCAATGGTCTGGCTGGATGGTCAGGAACTTGGAAAATAACAGAAAAATTGGTGACAAAGATGTTTGGGGAAGAGATACATGGGTATAACTCTCCACATGGGCAAAGGATGTAAAAATATAAAGCCCTCCAAAAGGTGACCTCAGCAGAAGGAAACTTTAGTAATCAAGTAGATAAGATGACCCATTCTATAGTCACTAACATGCCTGGTGGGCCCATGAAAAGAGTGCCCATGGTGGCCAGCATGCAGATTATGCATGGGCTGGCTCCGTGACAAAAATTTCCATTCACCAAGACTGATTTGGCTACAGCCACTACTGAATGCCTAGCACACAAGCAGCAGAGACCAACCCAGATACCTCAATATGGCACCATTCCCTGGGATAATTAACCTGTAACTTACTGGAAAGATGAATTATATTGGCCCACTTCTATAATGGAAGGTTTGCACTTTGTCCTTACTGGCATTGACATGTATTCTGGATATAGATTTGCCTTCTGTGCACATAGTGTTTCTCCAAAACTACCATTCATGGACTCTCATAATGCCTTATCCAGCATCATGGAATTCCACATGGCATTGCCTCCAACCAAGGAACACATTTTATGGCCAAACAAGTGAAACAGTGTGCTCATGCTCATGAAATTCACTGGTCTTATCATGTTGCCCCTCTGCCTCCTGATTATACAACCTGTACAAACTGTGAGCGAAATAAACCTTTTCCCCTTTAACTTTGGGTTTCAGGTATTTAGTCTCAGCAAGAAATGAAAAGTAACTAAGACATAGAGGTGGTAAAACATGAAGATATATGACTTCTGCATGTGATGGCTTGGAGAAGAAAAGTGTAGAGAGGAGATGGATGTACCCACATTTAATGCATTGTTGGACAAATTTTTGTGAGCTGAACCTGATTTCAAGGGAAGAAAAGCAACAGTTCTAGATGTGAGGAGTTCTAATTTGTCTCCTGTAAGTGATGGCCTTTTCATTCATGAGTTTGGAAAGTTCTGGTGGCGTGACTTGGAGTGGTGGGTGGAGGAGCAGATTGCCTATCTCATATTTGAAAATAATAAAATCTATAGTGAGATACAAGATAGAAAAAGAAAGTTGGTAGCCTTCACTTTAAAATGTGTTTCAATATGGCTGAGGATGATGATGATCTCAACATACTTGTAAAAGGAGTCCTGAAGGAATCTTCTTGAACACCCCAAGGAAGAAGTCCACATCCCTGGACTTTAGCTGAGCTCCAGAGACACTGCCCATGGCCTCTGATCCTTCTGAAACCATCCTCTGGGCTAATAACAATAGAATTTAAGGGAAACAAAGTAAAATAAATTTTGGTGTTTTATTTCAAATAAAGCTTGATAGTAATCTTATTTCCAACTTTGCAGTCATCAGTATTTATGAAAGAAGAATAGTTCCCAGGAGGAGTCTCCAGAATCATGAGGTTCCTTCCTGAGATAGCTGTATAACCATTTCACAGGATTCTTTTTCTCTGGCCTCTGTCTTATTCTTCTTCCCAAAGACAGCATTCTTTTGTTTTCAGGGCCTTTTGGGATTTGGGTTCTGGACTGGGAAGAGCTTTGACAGGTCTTTGAGTCCTTCTTTTCTTCATTTGCCACTGTTAGTGTCTTTTTTTCTCCCCTCTGGGCCAGTGACTCCCCAAGGCTTCGTGTGCAGAGTGTGGACATCAGGAATTGTTCTACTTCCTCTCTTTCTCATAGCAGAAGCTTTATCTACTGTGATTGTGCTAATGGCAGGAAAAAGTGAAGAGAATTGTGCTACGGGCAGAAAAAAGCGAAAGGGACAGGCCCGGTGTTCTTGTATTGGTCGCCTCTTCTCTTTAATGACCTGGAACGAGTGACAGACTTTAGAGATGTATTTAAAGTTGGTAGCAGGTTGCTAAGGGGCATGGAGGCCCCTTGTCCAGGCCTGCTTCTTCTGCAAAGAGCTGCTGCCATGTTCTCCTACCTTAATTAAAGACTCCAGGCACACTTATTTCTTGTTCTCAAGGCAATCTGTGACCACAGCCTAGCCTGAAATGTGTTCATGCCTAGATACTAAAGTTACTTCCTAGTCAAGAAGGAAAAGTCTCCTGGGAACCACCCAGCTGCTGGCCCTGTGGGGCGTGGAGAGACACTGACCATGGTTTCTGATAGAACCTGCCAGAATCTGAGATTTTGCATCTTCTTTTTTTACCTACAAGACTCTCCTTCTTATCTTTTCTCTCAGGGTCCCAGGTTTATCTGCTGGCCTGCTTCCTGCCACCAAGGAATCCACCTGTAGCTTTACTGTGGCACCCAAAGCCCCACCCTCTAGCATTCTGTGGTTATCAGTCTCCTCTGTGATGTTATCCTTTGCATAGGAAATCAAAACACCATGTGTATGAACATAAAATTCTGTCATTTATTTGTGCTACAGACTTCAGGAAGAGAGAAAAAAAATCACAGCTCTTTTTACATTAAAAAAAAAAACTGGCACTGTGTTTAAGCATTGGTGACCTTAAATCAGCCTGCTATTAACAACCAGGAAATGCCTGACCTAAAGGTCCTTACTGCTATTATAAACTGTGAAAATTATAAAAATGGAAATAAAAAAAATAAAGTAATTACTTCTTCATGTGTTAAAAAGTTAAGTTGAATGGCCTGTTGCCATGGAGATGATTTCCTGTTTACTGTGCTGGTCTTCCTGAGCTGTTGAGGACCAGTCCTCTAGCCAATAGGAAAACAGCATTTAGCTTCCAATCTTCCATTAATGTTTGTCGTTGTGACTCAAAGCAGCCTATAATTTACCAGTCAGTAAAATTTGGTAAATTGTATTTTCACATATATTAGTGATTTCACATTTGTATTCATTGTATGGAATTATCACCACAGCCAAAAGCACTACTTTATATTTTAAGAGGCAACGGGTCAGGGATAATTCCTGTTTTTAAAATGTATCAACTGTACCTTTCAAAATGCTGGTATTGTCTGCCTGTCGCAGCGGACGGACTCCCAGAGTAAGGAACTTTCTCATCTCCACCTTGCTTTGAAGGAAGACTGCATTGTTATCAATAATAATGTTTCTGATAAGATTCACATTAACAGTGGTAAGAACCCCAACAACGCTTTCTGTTAACTATCAGTTCTTTGAAGTTTTTAACCTGAAAGATGCCAGGATTCTAAACTAAACTACTTGTCACATGCTAAAATTATTTGAAAACAGAAGAATTTTCTTTTCCCTGTCTTTTTTTTTTTTTTCCTAAACAAAATAATAAAACCTGATACTAAGGTACCTAAGGACATTAGGAGATAGAACTGCGGATTTGAGAAATAAAGTCTTTTGAAGAAGAAAGATGTGTGGGCTCATTAGAAGTGCCAGGCACCGTGGAAATCTGAGTGTGGAGATAAAAAGGAGAGGCAATTGTGTACTTGCTCTTGAACACTTAGCTGAGAGCTAGGCAGCTGGAAGCCGGTTGACCAAAAGCGTCAGCGTCTCATGTTACACAGTTGGTTCCCAGGCACCGGCTACTCTGGGAGTTCACCTCTCATGGATGCTTTGTCCTTTTTCTTCGTGGACCTGCCTGAGCCTCCCTGTCTACCCTTGGCTCTCCCAGCACCCTTCTCCAGCCCAGCCCTCTCTGACTTCTCCCGCCCCTAGTCCCTCACTGCTGCCCCTCTGTAATTCTTGGGCTTCCAGACACACCCAGCCTTGCAGGTACAGTGTCAGTGACAGCTCATGACAGCATATGCTGTGTGCTCAAGCTTTGTCTCAAGTAATAATTTGCCGTATTCTTAAAGAAGGGGGTAGTCTTCTCTCAGCGGCCATAGAGGATGGGCTCCAGGACTCTGCCAATACCTGCAGATGCTCAAGACCCTTTTATAAAATCATCATACTTGTACATTCATTTGTATAATTTAAATAATTATCTTCAGATGAATTATAATACTTAATACACGGTATTCTAAGTAGTTGCTATGTAAATGGTATGTTAGTGCTATGTAAGTAGTTGTCATGTTTTTTTATGGAATTATGACAAGAAAATGAAAGTCTGTACATGTTCAGTACAGACACAATTTTTTCCCAAAATATGGTCTGTTGAATCCATTGATTTGGAACCCACAGACAATGAAGATTGATGGCAATTAGCAATAAATATGGGTTCACCATCAAAAATTGAAATAGTGTGTGATTTTTAAAGTACCATTGCTTTGTGCCCATCTTGGGCTCACACATTCTGGAGGTTCGAGGGTGATTTGCGGACTTGTTTAACTCTTCCTCCTTAAATCTCGAGAGTACTGGAGGCATCAATCCTCTTATAAACTCTCACGATATCTACCACAGTGTATTTCTCATAATATTTACCACAGGTTCCCAATCACCATAGAAAGCAAATATTACTGAATAAAAGAACTTCTAAGACCTAAAGAAGATGAACAGATATATTTTATATGCTGATATTCTCTGCATCATATTTCTTTGCATCAAGTCTCCATGTTGGAAAGGAGCTTCTGATGTGAGCATTTGTGAAATTTTCTAGAGTTGGGTGATGCATGAGATATCACGTCTGTAAGTCTGAAGGGTTGTCTGAAAAACCCTCAGTGAGTGATCAAATGACTCTTGCTTTTGTTTTAAAAGGGATGATAGTCTATTGTCATACCATACTAAATATGTCTGATCTCATCAAAAGGGATGATAGAGCTCAAGCAAAAATATACTATTTAATAAAATTGCTTTCATGTCAAAGGTTGACCTTTGCCACACATGTTGAAATATTTACATTTATCAGAGATGTTCCTGAAGATGCATATGATCTGCTATGTATTTTCTAGAATGATATTTGATTCATTGTCAAATGCCAATCCTACCTTGTTAATGTAAACGAAAGATTTAGATTCTACCATCATTACAAATAGTGGAATAAAGGGTTTCTCAGCTTTGACCGGCAGTAGAGGAAGCTTGTTTTCTTTACTCTGGAATGTTCAAACAAAGAGGCAGAGGATGCACGAGCCCTGTAAGGTGACCTTAGTGGTGCCTGTGAAGTCAACAGTGGACACTCTACCATGGAAATAGGGACAGATACAGTCAGAGGCATGATCAAATAGCACAAAAAATGTTAGTCTTTTCCAGAAGCAGCAACTTTACTATTGATAGCATAAGGTCCTGACTTCTTGATACCTAAGGAACCCCCACATTGATGTCTAGAAATTGAAAATTAAATGCCTCCATTTTATTCCTTACTTCACACAGTTGGCTTCACTTTTGCTCATTTTAACTGTTCTTCTTGGTCATGATGGATACTTTTGGGAGGTCTATGCTGTATAACAGGTTGTTTTATTCACCTGACTTCAACACATTACCTAAAATCTTGAAAAGTATTAAACTTTTGCCTGCTGGAAGAGAAAGACACTGGAAAATCTCCATCGTGATCTTTGAAAAGTGAGGAGACACACAGTTACTTTGACTGACATGCCACACAGTGACAGAAACAATATGGTCACCTGTAGGGAGCCAGGTCACATAACGAGCAGTATTTCATAAAAGCTCATTTTCCCAGGCTCGCAGTGCTAAATAATTGAATACTTCTAGTCTAGAAAAAGTGGCAAATGCAAGTGTAAGGTTTTTATTTTACTCTTCTGTATCCAGGTTTGATATTAGTCATGTGTTCTGCTTCACACAGAAACTCTGGGGCACTGTAGGATGTATTTAATATGCTTGGAGTTGAGTTTAATCTGACATCCAGAGCTTTGTAAGGGTGCAGCACTGGACAGGTTCATCAGGCATGAGGAAAAGGACTTGCCAAGATACAGACTCAGTAACTACCAGGTGACATAAGTGTCCAGGCGAGATGGCTGCTGTTTGGTGGTCCCTGGAAAAATGAAGGCCGCCCTGAGAGGCTGGATCATTGCACTCAGGGAAAGCTGTCCTTGTCATCATTGTTATCACCATCATCCTGCCATGGACTGCCCGCAGAACCTGCGAAGCCAGACTGCGCATCGCTCAGGCTTCCTCCCGGGATTCTGAGTGACTCCGGCCCTGTTTCTCCTTTCCTCACCCACCGAGTGGCCCTGCATGGCACTTCCAGGAGAGATGCAGCTGCTGCTCAATTGCTTATCAAGAAATAAAAAGACATCAGTTGTACTAATTTAATATGCAGTATATTTTATTTCCGCTACTAGAGTTAAAATATTTTAATTTCAATACATAGTCAATATTTTTCAAAAAATCTAGAGATTTACAATCTTGTCTTTCATACCAAGCCTTTCAGATGCTGCATGAATCTTGTGCTTCAAGCACACCCCAGTTTGAGCTGGCCACATCTCTAGTGCTCAAAAATCTCACACAACTTGTGGACAACAGTGCAGCTTCACATGTCCTTCTAGGTGAGAAGCATATGGCTTTAAAAAGTTTGGTCAGCTTTTCTACCCCAGGGCTGCCTTTGAGGTCTCCAGGGCTCTGAGCGGCCAGAGGGTTTAGCACCATCTTTCTTAGCTCACCTCTAGGGGGCAGCACTGAAAGGTGAGCCTGTGAGCTGTCTAGTGATTGCTGTCAGAACTTAAGAGCTCTGCTGAAAATCAGTTAAGGAACAGTCACAGCCCTAAGCAGCTTTTTTGCTTTTTCAGCCCCACACCCCTGTTCTAGAGATCAAACCCAAGGTTACCTGCTATTGAACCACATATCCAGCTTTTTTCTTTTCTTTTTCTTTTTTAGTTTGAGACAGGATCTTGCTAAGTTGCTCAGACAGGATTTGAACTTGCAGTCTTTTTGGCCCAGCCACCCTAGGGCTTGGGAGCACAAGTCTAAGCAATTACTTACAGCTATTGCCTCCAGCAAGATACAGGTCCTTGAATTCCTTGAATTTTCACTGTAGGAAGCTGTGCTTCATGGAGTTCCTTCAGAAGTTTTGCAATACAAGTCTCATTACCTCTTTATATCACTTGGCAAAATGCATCTGGCTAAGGAAATACTAAGCAGTGTGCTTCCCTATGCCTCCCAAAGACCAATCTGTTTCCCCTTTCCCCTGCCCATGGGAGCCCCAGCATTAATCTGGTGCTCACTCCGCACCAAACTCATAAACCTCAAGAAAGTGGTCAGGCCCAGGACCAGGGGAAAACATGGCTGGTCTTAGGATGCTGCATGCCTGAGATGGCCATTCGATGCCTGGAGTTCTCTAGACCAGGAAATGGGGGAGAGAGACCAGGTAGATCCTAGAGGAAGTTTGATGATAGCTTCTGTGCAAGACATTTCCTCTCCCTAAAAAGTGAACACCAGAAGAGACAGCAATTTTTTTCCTCCCTCTTGATATGGTGGTGTGTGGATGTGAAATCAAACACTACTGGAGCTATTTCTGCTACCAAGAAAGAAGCTACGTTATGAAGGCAGTGTGAAGAAACATGGTAAAATAGAGTTATAGCCAATGGATGAAACTTACTCTGTGATCTGACTGTCTGAATTTCCAGTTATTTGGTCATCAAATCTCCTTTCATTTAAGTAGTCTGGGCAGGTATCTTGCAGGTGACTTGCAATGGGAGACCCTGAAATGGGCTTTAATACAAACTGGGTTCCTGAAAGTTTCAGGTTCTACTGCACAGTCTACGGTTCCTGACAGCAAATGAGCAAATAAAACTTCCTGAAATCTACCATCTATCATCCATCTCTCCTTCTGTCGATCTATCTTTCTTTCTTTCTTTCTTTCTTTCTTTCTTTCTTTCTTTCTTTCTTTCTTTCTCTCTCTCTCTCTTTCTTTCTTTCTTTCTCTCTCTCTCGCTCTCTTTCTTTCTTTCTTTCTTTCTTTCTTTCTTTCTTTCTTTCTTTCTTTCTTTCTTTCTTTCTATATTTTGGTATGGCTAATGTCCTGAAGTTACGATCAATACATTAAGGATATGCCAAACAAGGAAGCCAATGATGGACAAAGCAGAGCATCTGCTTAGCTCCCCTAGGAGGGAAACACAAATTCAATCTGACGTTAAATTGGAAACATTCTTTAAAAATTGAAAGATACCAACACCTTACAGACTGAGATTTCTATTAGAAACAGGGGAACATGGCAACATTTAAATAGTAACTCTTTGGAAATTTTTCCATCAAAAGAACTTTCTCTAGTCCTCGATGTACATGACATGTCCAGCTTTACTCTCCTGATGACCATCTTAGAAGGGCCTGGTGGGAAATGATGAGACAAATCCATTGTCTCCTCACAGTGACACAGTCAGCCTCAGCCCGCTCCAGGGACACAGCCACTGTCCTTCCTTCCTTCCCTTCCTTCTCACGGCATCAATCAAAACCTCCTGTCTGTAATGAGAGAGGTGAGCCCAGTGGCTCAGTATGGACCCTCTCCTGTCACTAGGAAAACTGTTCTTGGTCCTGACCGTATGAAGATCAATCATGTACTACACTGATTCTTTTGGCCTACTAGACACTGGGTCCACAGTGTCTTCTTCATTTCTTGATGACTCCTTGTTTGCCTGTCCTCTGAGAATTTCTGCACATATTGCTAAGATCTGAAAGGTCCTGGTCTAGCCTCATCTTTTCACGCTGAGTAGAGATTTGTCCATCTGAATTTTATAAGAACATCTAAACCATCAAATGCCAGTCAACACTGCCTCCCTTCTCTTCATGTGTCATATGTAAAAACTCTTATTAATCTACTATTAATTCAAAAAAGGCTCTCATCTTTGCCAATATTGTCTCTTTCTGAAATTTCAACTTAGGCAGATCTCTAACATTTCGCTTCTTCCTTTTTCAGCCAAATTTTGTAAGACAGACAGTTATGTCACAAGCAGGATATAAAACACCTACATCCTGTAGGCCACACTCCCTGTTTTTGAACTGTAACTCTACCACTTAACAGCAGAGTGATCTTGGGAAAATTAACCTAGTTAGTGTCCTTATCTAGTACTAGGGATAAATTCTCTGACACCGTGAGAACCAATATTGTCGAAGCATATAAAGCATTGAAAACATTTAGTGCAATAAATATAATTTTTCATTCAGCAATAACTAAATAAATGTGCTTGTTATGAAGGTGGAATAGTAAAGAATTAAAGTGTTGCTATTGATAATAAGATCTTTTTTTATAAGCTGATCTTTTTTTTTTTTTTATCAGTACTGGGGATCGAACGCATGACCGCCTGCTTGCAAGGCAGGAGATTATGCCGCTGAGCTTAATTCCCAGCCTGATAATAAGATCTTAATAACCACCAACTGTTAGTGTATTGCTGTTAACACAGTCAGAGTTACACCAATTCTCTGGACCACCTTTCTAAAGGTGCGTAGAGGTTTGGAAAGGAGACAATGGGTTTGTGGTATAAATATCTGGACTTATATATCATCATGTCTACTTCCAAGAGTGTGCTACCAGTCATATGTGCAATAATTTTCAGTTCTTCCAAGCAGAGAATAGTGAGAAGAGCTTTTAACTGGAAGAGTTTTGGTGAAGGTGAGTGACAGAGTAAAATGCATGGCATTTGGCAGATTTTATTCTAACCTTCCTGGGCAGCCCTTCCAATAGGATGATCCTGTAGGACAGGGTGCTACAGTTCTGACTAAAGCATCATTGTCAACTGATTTTGTTTACTAGGACCAACATATTAATGAAGACAATTACACAAATGTTAATTTTGTAAGATTTTCATTGCAGTGAAAGAATATTTATAAAATGTTTTCACTTGAAATTGTAACATTGGAAACGTCTGTTTGTAAAAAAGAAACACACACACACACACACACACACACACACACATAGACACAGAGATTCCTAACAATCAGCTGAAGATGGGCAATGCTAAGTACAAATGGTTATGACAGGATGAAGACAGGGTCCAATAACAGCAAGTTGATGTAGCATAATCATTAGTCACATTTTCCCACTCACAGCTATTGTTTGGTTATTTAGGGATGATGGACAAGTCTCTAGCACCACCATGAAACACACACAAACACAATGTGTTGAGTGCAGTCAGACTTTCTGATTTGTGCATGATCTGTGTTTGGTAGTTTTTGGAACACAGATTGCGCTCTCTATAAAGCCGCAGAACTTGGACCTCTTAGGCATCCCCTCAACAAAAGACAAGCTAATCTGTTGCACTCGCCTTCCTTGGACATGAACTTGAGAAGCACTATGGGAAAATCAGTGTGAGCATAGAGACCTAGGAGACTCTAAAGAGTTCAAATAGGTTTATCTTGCATTTAAAGTCTGTTTTCCTTTTAGAGCTTGCTAAGTCTTTGAAAAACTATGCATGTTATAAAGTAATTCATTATCATTAAAGATGAAAAGTTTTTCCCAAAGAATTACAAATATTCTCCAACACAAAGTAAACAAATATGAAGACTGAGATACAAAACTAAAATTGAGCCCTTACCTTTAAAAGAGAGATAACAGTGTTCCATTGGACAAAGCAAATAACCTTGTAGCGGGACATAAAAAATAATCACTGGGGGGATTTCATAATTTTTTCTTTCAAGATATGTTTTGAGACATTCTCTTATTTTAAGAGCACTTTATCACACAAGACAAGAATGGATGAGATATTTTCTGCTTTCCTGGAACAGCCTGTAAATTGACAGTGAGGGATAAGCTGACCCAGTGGTATTTGGGGCTAGACAAATGTTTCAATTGTTTTTTTCCCTGTGTTTGGGTTTTTATAAACCAAAAACACATTTTGCCCTAACTACTTTCCCACTGGATTTTAACAAGTCATGTGTATTTGGAGAGAAATTGAATCCATATGTGTTTAATCTACTTAAATCATTAATGTGTTCAGTTTTGTAAGATTATTTAGGTGACTGAGAAACCTTTCGAGCATCTTTAGAACTCTGTTTACACCACGTGAGCTCTCAGTCAATACAAAGGTTATATTTGCCCCTAGGCCCTATAGCTTGACCTTACTGTAAGTTCATAAAACCAGATCCCTGAGCATTCTAATGTAATGAGTTGATACCACATGATTTTCCAATTTCAAGAAAGGAAATGAGCTTATAATTGTGCTACCAAAACATAAAAGAAGAAGAAAAAAAATGAGAGAGAGAGAGAGAAAGGGAGGTAAACAAGACTACAAAGTCCCTTTATAACTTCTTAAAAATTGGAATGTAATAATAGTAGATGAACTCAGAATGAAAATATACACCAGAGACACAGAATAGAAAGATAATGAGAAATCTGAGATAGGTTCACAATAGTGCTTTGGATTATCAGAAATACTAAAGATCAAAGGAAATAATTCTACCCACTGTGCCACATAAAGGATCATATATCTGAAAGGCTTATTTTCACAGGTTCTTGCAAGGGGACCTTAAATATTCCAAGTGTAAGGGAGTGAAACCTAGGTAGATAACTGTATCACACTGATGATGCTTTAAGCAGGGCAGATACTGGAACAAATAACCATCACCTAGCTGAGCTACCCTACAAAGACATACCAGAGCTTCCTATTGAGGCCTCTGCTGGGCAGAAACAATAAAAATATTTTGCTGTGAACATGTAAAAAAGAAGGGCTTGGGAGAAAGTTCCTATTTTGAACATCTCACTTCAATTGTTTCTTTGAGTTGACTTATCCAAGTACAATGCTAACTTCCATAGAAAATTGAAATCAAACTTACTTATTGCAGACTATATACTTAAAGAATTTTATAAAAGTCATTATAAAACACACCAAGCTTAATCATAAAACAAAAACAAGCATGGAGGGAGTCTGGACTCCTAATGAGTTCTGAGAACCCCACGGGATGTCCTGGGATCTTTCTTTGTGAACTCATGCTCTAGGTCTGCACAAGACACAGATGTGAAGTGGAACAGCAGAGCGGTTGGCTGCTGGTCATATTAAATGAAAAATAGTGGGCAGAACTTCGAATGATCACCGGGCATCACACAGTTGCCCTTCTCCGATTACCAACAAGAAATTCAACATTAAATGCATGTGAACGAGCCTAGGTAAGAGGTTATCACTTCCGTGCATACACATATACACACACACACACACACGTTATGCACGCATTATTGTGTCATCATTTCCTGACCGCATCAGAAGCCACATTCAACTCGCTGCATCCTGGTACAACACGCCAGTGTGTACTACAGTAACACCTCTGTTCACCTGAAAACAAATGGAAAGAAACAGGCCCTAACATCTGGTGGGTGATGAGCACATGCCAGGCTTGGACTAGCTATTAAATGTACGACTAGCTTTAAAAGCAAACCTGTGTGGAGGCAAAACCCACACAAATTGAATGTCTTTTCCACTGAGGATTAGATATGAATTAGTTACATCACTGAATCCACAGAAGAACCAGGAATGATGTTTTGAAACTTGTCTTGGGCTGGGGACACAGCTCAGTGGCATAGTGACTGCCTGTCAAGCACAAGGGCCTGAATTCGATGCCCAGTACCAAAAAAAAAAAAAAAAAAAAAAAAAAAAAAAAAAAAAAAAAAAAAAAAAAAAAAAAAAAAAGAAAGAAAGAAAGAAAGAAAGAAAGAAAGAAACTTACCTTTATCAATTTCTAGAATATTACAAAGACTCTCATAATAACCAAGTGCAGTATTCTACAGTTTTTCTAAAGTAACATGGTGTTATACCAAACAAGTATATTATAATCCATTTAATCTTGCCTTATTATTGATCATTTATAAAATTTTCAGTGGCTTGCTGTTGCAGAATACAAAAGTAAACCACTTTTTAAGCATTAAGTTTCTCTATCATAACTTTATTTTTGAATCTTTTATCAAATTCTCTACTGATGTATGGAATTAATTTATATTACCTGCCCAGAATGTAAATTCTTCTGTAAATCTATGATCTCCTTTGGTTTGTAACTATAACTTCTTCCTTATTACTACATGTTACATATTACTATGTCATTACTACTTATTATTATATAAATTCTAGTTTGTGGCCTTTGTCTTTATTATCATTGCCAAAAAATTTGTCTAATTCATCGGTTGTTTTCTTTCTTTGTTTTTGTTTTGTTTGTCATTGGTGCTGGGGCCTCAAGTCCAGGATCGTGTGCACGCTAAGCACATGCTCAACCACTCAGCTATACTTTGGCTTGTGGTTTGTTTCCAGACGTCTTCCAAGAGCCTCATGTGCTGTGAGGTCGGGCTTTTGGACGGTGAGGGGATCCTGTGGGAACGATAGCTGAACATGATATTAGGAGAGGGGCGTGGTCAGATAGGCAAGCCGCTGGGGGTGTGGCCAGGAATGGTTCATCTCCCTCCCCGGCACCTCCTTCATTTCTTTGCCCCTTGGCAGCCATGCTCTGAGCAGCTTTGCTCTGCCAGTCCTTCCCATCATGCCTTCTCACCTTAGAGCTGACCAACCATGGACTAAGACACCCCCACCCCTAATTTGTGTTTTAGTCATAAAATTGCAACATTTAAACTTATAATTGCAAGATTTTATTCATTTCTAATGTTTACTTATTTTTAGTTTTCTTTAAATTTTGCTTTCAATTCTTTAAAAATTTCCTGATAAGCGAGTAGAATACTTGCTTTTTATTTCTTATGTTCTTATTTAATGATGGAAATATTTGAAGTTATGATTGTGTTCTGAGCACTGTTTTGGTCACATCTTACAGCAATTGATATAAAATGCTTTCCTTTCAAAATAATTGTACTTTGATCGGTATTTTGACTTGATAATGAATTAAAAGAGAAACTTTAATATCTTAGAAGTCAGCAAGTTTGTTTTGATTTGACTTTTATTACTGATCTCTAATTTCTGGAATTACTTTATGAGGATCTGGGAGCTAAGCCTACATATCTCATTTCAACTCTTAGGAAATTATTAACTTTGAGGACAGCAATTTTCAACTTGTTATTGTGAAACCAATGCAACACTTTAAAAAAAAAGTTAAATCTTTGCTGAAACCAAAATATTTAAGATGAAAAGCAGAACATTTATAGTTGCATGGAGACTCGAGAGACCTGGAAATCTACAAACAAACATGACCCTTTGGTTGAGACAAAGTCTCAGCCTCCCATGTATCTCTGTAAAATCTTTCAGCTTTCAAAAACACAATTTTTTAAAATTACGAGATCAATATATGTGTTCCAAAGCTCTTTAAAAAGAAGTTATCTTTTCATGCAGATTTGGATATTACCTTGGTATTACAAATAGTAATTCAAATAATCAACAATTTTTGTATTAGCTAAAGACTAATACAAAATGATGTGGTAACATCCTAATAGTCCCCAGCCTGTGACTGACAAGAAATTTACTATTTGTTATACAGCAACACTTTTCTCTTATCAACATTTGCTAGTGTTTATCAGTCTGATAGGCTTTAGGTGTGATTAACGGCATACATCACAAGCAGCAGTTTAAACTAGGGTTTCTCAATTTAAGTATGCATAGGAATCACCTGTGGGGCTTTAGGGACTGTTTTTTCAATCTCAGCAGACTTGGTCCTAAGTCTCAGTTGGTCTGGGCTGTGACCTGAGAGTCTACAGTTATAAAAGTTATTACCAGGTGATGCTAAAGCTGCACTGCAAAGGCGAAAACAAACTGAGGTTTGCTGCTTTTGTTTAATAAGAACTCTGGAGTTAAATGGTTATGATTATTTGTTCCGCCTTCCAGGGATGTCATCAGGAATGGGCCTCTTTCCTTTCCATATCTCCCTGATTAGTATATTATTTTTCACTTTATTGCTTTCACCTAATCAACAAACAAACAAACCAACAAACAAGTAGCTACTGTAGTCTGTGTGGATATTTAAGGCAAAGATACAGAAAAAGATTCGTTTTGGCCACAACTGTCTGCTTTTATTGGGAAAACAAGTGCTGGCCCAGAGAGTTCCTTAGCATTCTTTAACTCTGGTATTATTAGCTCATACTGGGTTCATAGGCTTCTCTAACTCCAAGAGAGGCTGGAAGAGTGAGACAAGGATTAAAATGATTGGCTTATTTGGTCCTTAAAGCGAGGCACTTTAATCTGCTAGACAAAACCAAGTTCCTGTTAGAAGGAAAGGAGAGAAGAGATTTTTGGCAGGAAATAACTAATAATAACAAAGTAAGACAGACCCAGGTGCTAGAGAAATATCACCATTATTAATTTTTGAACATTAATTTCTTTGTAATGAGCAGTTTGACATGTGTGTTGTTTTACAATTATATTTGTAACTATTATTTAAATTTAAATCTGTTCAAATTTTGACACTTATTAAATCTTTTCAGTTACAATTTTTTATTATTGAATTATTTGCTATGATTCACCTTGTAGGAGCTCAGTTACAGCATCGATTTTTAAAGGAAAATATTTGATTCTTGCCTTAAAATATGTAACACTAGCAATATATAAAACTTTGAAGAGTCAAATTTTATTGTTAAACTTTGCAGACTTTGCTTATTTTTTCCCTCTCCCTTTCTGATTGTAAAGAATACATCGATCAGCCTTATTATTAATCCTTATCAGATAAACTGTGCAAGTCTGATCGGTGGTGATGGTGGTGGTGGTGGGTGTGTTTTCTGTTGATGATGCTATTTTATTTTTATAATGTAATCTGAAAGTATCTCCAGGGTAGCTGTAGTCGTGAATCTCTTTTAATTAATTATAGCCAATGCCAAATAAGTTCATTTAATTTGCAGTTTCAAATTGTACTTCGAATTTTAAAATTCTATTAGATCATTATTATAATTGTTTTTTTCTTAAAACATAAATTAAATGTCAAAGTGCTTTTATTTGCATCTACATTTATTTTCTTTTAAAATCTCTTCATTTTCTTTGAAACTTTGGGAAAATTTCTTGAATATCTCAGCTAGGGCATCAACTAGATTTTTCTGCTAATTTTGTTTTACAATCTCTGATGCAGATTTAAGTTCACCACTGTATTTTAGTTTTCCATGTGGTAGGTACCATAGTAGTTATTTTAACCCTCACAATAATTTGATGTAATATGTACTATTTTAATGTCCATTTTATAGATGGAGAAAAAAGACACATACAAGGTACCCAAGGTTGCACAGATAATAAGACACAGAGCCAGATTTTGAAAGATTTGGTTACAGAGTCCTCACTGTAAATCAAATTTTACAGTTCTCTTGTCAGTTCCCAAACACACACACACACACACACACACACACACACACACAAACACACACACACACTCATACACACCCCTCCACATCTAGCGATATAATCAGGTCCAGGTTTTAAACTGTTCCCTGGAGCTCCTTCCCATAAAGAAACTGAGTCCATAGTAGAGTCAGTCCCACATGCTGTGGGCAGCTGGTCCTGGTTTTGCTGCTGTCTTTACTCCCGCTCTGCACCCCACGTAAACAGATTTGCTGAAGGCAAAGCTCTTGGCAGCAGTTATAACTTTTCCCGTTTTCTTGCAGAGTTGGAGTGGCATATCCCAACATGACTTTCATGCAATGGGCCTGGTTTTTGGCTTGGTACCTATGGAACACCCTATGTTCCCAGTACCTTAAAGAAATCTGTCTGCCAGATGACCTGCCTGGGAGTCCTGTAGCTCCAGTCCCTCCAGCTCTCTGCTCCACTTTAGGGCCGTGGGTATGCGTATAGTTTGTGTGGTAACTACTGTGTCTTTTCATTCTTGATTTTCTCTGTCCTGCTACCTTATTTTAACAGTATGTATGTAACTGAAATCTAGGATACCAACTTTATTCCAAATATCCAGTAAGTCATTTTAAGCTGCTTTGAGAGACTCTAAGTCTCAATTTTTTTGTTCTCTGTATTTTTCCTATACGCCTGTGTTTCTGGTTTTTCCTATTTACTTATCTTGAAACAAAAAAGAGATTGATCAAGACTTAGTGTTTGCCAGCAAACAAAGCCTGTGACTTGCTCTTGGCCTGGTCTGTTGTTCATTTAGATGTGGTTAGAAAACTCCTTTTGATTTATAATTGGAAGGAAAATTGGCACACATAATTTTGAGCCTAATTCCCAATGTCTGGTCTACATCCTACTAGTAGAATTATCTTGGACTTAGATATTTTGTTTATATCAGTACCTGGTTCTTTGTCTTGATAGATTAATATCATTATGTTCTGCTCAGAACTGCTTCATTTTTAACTCTTGTTGGGAAGTAAGTTTCCAAATGTAGCACACCATTGTCAGAACTTTCCTCCCTTCTTCTCTTCTCACCTGCTTCTCTACGTTATTACTCTCACAGGTTCTCCTGGGCTTCAGACTCCAAATACATGAGGAAGGGAAATAACAGATGGGGCAAGGAGTTACATGGAGAGAGAATCCTGTGAACCAAAAAGAGGTAGTTACTCAAAGGCTCAGCGGCCACACTATGATGTGCTTGCAATAGTCCTTGGGTTTCTGAACCAGAGTACGGTGCTGAGAAAGGTACTGGGAATCTCCCTAACACTCTACACCAGTCTGTTAAATTCCATTTCTGCTGTCTGTTAATAGTGTAGATCTAAAATGCTTCCCTGAGAGTCTCATGTTTGGAGGTAGGTTTGGGAGGGACGAGTCACTGGGAATGTAAGTAGAAAGAGGGGAGCTTCCAGCTCCCCTCTTGCTCTGCTTCCTGGCTGCTGTGATGTGAGCAGCTTTCTTCCACGAAGCCTTTCACCATGCTGCTTCTCACTTGGATTCAGCCAATCACTGATGAAACTTACTGAAACTGTAAGTCAAAGTAAATCTCTCTTCCTTTAAACCATATGTGGCAGGTATTTTTTTCTCAGTGACAAGAAAGTGGCTAATACAGGTTGATCATTTTGATTTTAACCCTTCCCCCAATATTCTTAATAACTTTTGGAATTTCTTCCACTCTTCTGGCTATACATTGGCTATCAGTTTAGTTTCATTCAAATGATCCATCTTTCTACTGACTTTATAATTATTTGGGAAGACAGGACAGAGTACATCAGAATTTACTAGCAAACTTTTTAAATACACTTCTGGCTTTATCTTTAAATATGTTTTTTTCTGCATGTATTAACAATTAGTAAGATTCCATATCACTTTATTGGAAAAGAAGAAAAGAAAGAAAGAAAGAAAGAAAGAAAAGAATCAAAGAAGGAGGTAAAGAGAGAAGAGTACAGAGAAATAGGAGAAAAAAGAGAAGGACATTAGAGGATCTAATAGGACCAATACTGATAAAGTTGGAGTTCTAGAACAGAGAATCAAAAATCCAACAGACAATTTGAGGATTAATAGTAATTAGAACACAGAAAGTTAAAGAAACCCAATCAAAGACAATTCACAATTTCAAGAAAAAAATAGATTGATACAAAAAAGTTATATATCTCATATGACTTGGTTATTACCAGTACTTACATAGTAATAATTATGCTATTGCTGGTTATGTAAAGGTGTGTAAAGTGGAACAGTGTCTAGGTAGAATAAAAAAGCATAAATTCTCACTTTCTATAATGGGCAGTCAAAAATGTATAAAACTTCAAAATCAAAAAGCAGGTTGAGATACAGATATACTTTAAGAAATGAAAGTGGGCACTGCTTAGTAGTAAGAAAAGAGACTTGTAGAAGATACAGATATGCTGTTTATTGCTATTTGTTTTGCTAATAGGCCTCAAAAACTATTTCATTATTCAAATTATATAAAACTCTAATGATAAATTTTTAACAAAAATTTTTCAAAACACTATATAATAGAACATGAAAGGAAAGTCATGGGTATAAGAGGGAAGTAAATTATAGAGTAACAAGGATGGAGAGGTGAATGCGTAAGGGATAAAAGAAGATACAACACTCACCAAATTGCCCAGTATCCTAAAATTATGTTATGGGATGAGCACACTAAAAATTAAAATGCAGAGTGCCTCCTAGATATGTGGTCTTTTTAAAAATTAAATCCCTGGTAATAGCTGATAAAACTATTTTTAGGAATGACTTGGGGAAGGAGAAAGGGTAGATATCATTTGTATTAGTCAGTTTTCTGGCACTTTAACAACGTGGTTGACACAAACAACTCAGCAGGAGGACAGATTTATTTTGGCTCACGGTTCCATAGGCTTAAGTCAATGGTTACTTGGCTCTGTTGACTTTGGACCTAGTTCAAGGCTGTACATCATGATGGGGAGCATATGATGGAGAAAAGTGCTTATCTCAGGGTAGCTTGGAAGTGAAAGGCAGAGGAAGGGGCTAGAGGTCACTATTCCTTTGTAGGACATGCTCCCAATGGTCTAACTCCATCCAATGAAGTCGCACCTCTGAAAGTTTCCTCTATCTTCCAAAAGCACCCCTAACTGGAGATATCACATAAACTGTCAGGAGAGATTTAAAATCCAAATCACAACACCATTTAAGATAACTTGCAATTGAAAAAGTCCTAGGAGAGAGAGTTCTCATGCCTGCCTGCACAGTTCTGAATCAGTTCTGGCTTTTCCTTTTCCTTCTCTCCACCAGCACCCCCACCAGTGTGGTTCTCCCTGCTGTGATCTCATTCCAGAGCTGGAAACCTGTTGCCATCCTTATCTGATAACAAATCCTGAACTATTCTGATGGAGTGACATGGATTGATTGAAAACTTTCTAAACTCCCAGCTTCAACTCTCTTTTCCAGTTTTGACTATATCTCAGAAAATCTTTGTCCAAATTACATGTCTCATGAGATGAGAAGACAGTGTATGGTAGAGTTATACACAAGGAGGGGAAACCAAATTAAAATGAAAAGGAGAAAAACTACAGAAACAAGAAACTTTTTAAAATATGTGAATGGTTGAAAATTATATAGATTATTATTTTAAAACATCTGAAGTTTTCATTTTAATATTGAGTAATTTACCACTCCTTTCTTCAACTCTGGTAGACGATGGCTCATGAAAAATAGTAGACAATAGTAGGTCACCTCTGGTTGACAAAGCGGTGTTGAAAGTCAGGAGATGTATATTTTTTTTGCAGCATCTTTGTGGGAAGAAAGGCAATCTTGCTAAATGTTCTCTTTCCAACGATTGTATTATGGATCACTTTTCCACACAAGAATCTGTTGTTTCCTTTCCAGTAGATATGAATGAGACCTTCAATGTACCAAGGAACAAGAATTGAGTAATTTTCAGCTGACCATGAGACATTATATATTATTTAGATTAATCATAAAAACCTAAGTTTGTACTTGAACCTCCCTGACAATTATCATTAAGTAATAATTTCATAAGATGAGTTGTGCTAACGTAACAAGAAGGAATGTGAGTTTATGACAACAAACTTCACTGAAGACAAAGTTCTGATGGGATTCCAGAGGCAATGTCAGCCTTTAGTCACCTTTATCTGCATTATTTTTACCTGTTATTTACATCAGCCTGGAAACATTTTACATTAGTTGTACTACCAACAGATATAAATAAAGAACTGGCCCATTTGATTAATCTTTTCTGGTGATATATGATGTACCAGGTTTTGCTGAAAAAGGGTGTAAAATGCACACTTACATAGGGACACTATAGCAAAATGTAATTTCCAGGCTAGTTTTTAAAATCTGCTAGAAGGAATAAGCCTTTGTCTCTGAAAATAGCAGGGAAAAGGTGGTTATGTTTAAAGTTTTAGGGGCTTATGCTTGCTTTTTCATCTCCTTTTGTTGTTTTATTCTTTTACTGTCACATCCATCAAATCATTGCCAAGACCAGTAGCATGAAGCTTTTCTCTTATGCAGTCTTTCAGGAATTTTACAGTTATAAGTTTTACCTTTAAGCCTTTAACTCATTTAGAGTTGACTTTTGCATGTGACGAATGATAAGGATCCAATTTCATTCTTTTGCATGCGATTTACAGTTCTTCCAATGCCATTTGTTGAAAGGACTATTCTTCCCCCGTATGTAATTTTAGTACCCTTATCTAAGGTCTGTATATGTGTGGGTTGATTTCTGTGCTCCACATTCCACTCCACTGGTCTTTGTGATTATCTTTCTGACAGTAGCCTGATGTTTTAAGTACTATATCTTTGTAATATATTATTAATTCAGAAATTGTGATGCCTCCCGATTTACTCTTCTTTCTCAAAATTGATGGAGTGTTTCATGGTTCCACATAAATTATAGTATATTTTTTTTTCTATTTTTATGAAAAAGGTCAGTGAGAACTTGACACAGTTTTCTTGAGTCTGTAGATCACTTCAGGGAGTATGAACATTTTAAAAGTATTAATTATTCCAAACTATGGCCACCAGAAGTGTCTTTTTTGTTTCTTTCATCAGTGTTGTGTACTTTTCAATGTTCCAGGATGATTTCATTTCTATGAGGAGTCTAGAATAGTCAAACTCAAAAATCACAGAACAACATGGTGTCTTCCAAGATGGGGAAAGAGAAAACAAGGGTTGCTAATTAGCTGATATAAAGTCCCAATTCTATAAGATTAAGTTTTAGAGATTTGCTGTATAATATTGTCCCCGTAGTTAACAGTATTTTCTTATTCACTTGCATGTTTGACAAGAGGGTAGATCTCATCTTAAATAATTTACTATAATGGAAAATTAAAATCGCAGAGGTTTAGGAACACCCTGAAAGTCATTCCTGGCTCCTTTACTATGAATATCAATTTCATATTTCCCAAATACAGTTCTTCATAAGATAATGTGTAAGCTCAGACATGACGTAGAAAAGTAGTGACTCACTAATGTTTGTCTGCTCTTGGCTATGTTCTCATCAATGAGTCGGCATCACATTTGCAATGGAGCCTCAGATTTCCCACAAAGTCGGTACTGGTTAGTACTGAGGCCTCACTCATCATTTACTCAGAGAAATTTCCATGCCTCAGAGGGTTGCTGCAAGGAATTGTAAAAGCAGGAGGAGCAGAAAAAATCTGTTTCTAAAAAACAGAGAAGATTTCTATTAAATAGAAGAGTGTGGCTGTCACCCAATTTGCAATTTATAGCTGTTTGTGACAATAAACAGGATGTCAGATTGTGCCCCTCTCGGTGGGTGTATTAATCAAGGGAAGTGTTACTGTTACAATGAACTACACTAAAGAGCTCAGTTTCCACTACAATTCACTGAGCAGTGCTAGATAGCTGCTCTCCTTGAAGCCTAGCACAGGCAAGATAATGCTTATCAAGGTCCAGGGAATTCAAATTCTTTATCCAACAACCACATCAGGCTGAAATTGGGGTAATTTTGTACAATTTGCAACGTTTGACCATTTTCGCCCAATTTTTTCTCTCTTGATAGAACCACTGGCTTAGCTCTGTCTAAAATACTCTGACAGGAGTATTTTCTATGCCTTTAGAGTTCAAATTAGTTGGTTCCTCTTATTATTATCATTCTGTGATTTGTGGTTCTTTTCATTCCTGTATTGGTTTGGATTCCTGCAGCTTCATTGTTCCATGCTCTTGACCTCAATCTTTATGAACACTTTTAATCTAGGAGACAAGAAGACTTCCAGATGGGAGGGGGTTAATTAAGGAAGCTGGGTTGCTACAGTGCCATGGCCTTTGTACTAATGGAAGAGCCTATTAAAGACAAAAATGCCTTTTCTATACCAAAGACATCATCTGATAATAAGTTTGAAAAATGATCAAATGAGTAATTAGCTTAAAATGTTTTTGGCTTCCCACCATGGGAACGATCCTTGAAAAGGGCAAACACTGTGAGCTTTGCATTTGTGGTTAAGCCTGGCCCTGTGTCTCTTAAAAGAAAATTATTTTTAAAAAATCATATTAGACAAATGAAACCTTAGTTATTAGCTACCCAGAGGCAACACATTTGAGATACAAAATCTCTGTCTTCTAATCTCTATATGGCAAGTATTTTACTCTGTGGCTTTAGGCAAGTCATTTGACCTCCATTTAGTTGTCTGAAAAATGTGTGTTATCTGTGTTAGCAATTGTAAAAGTCATTGTGAAATACTTGAAAACTCATGAGATAATATAATGGTGTCATTTGCTTTTAAGATATGGTGGTTACCCTGATGTTTGGCACATAATAGGAACTTGCATAAATGTTTATTATATTTATGAATAAATTAAATTACTACAGAGATGGGTGAATAGATGATCAAAATATGCTTTGCAAAATTTTCATACAAGTATCCCTTATGGTGTTGTACATATTTAAAATATGATTAGCCATTGGATTAATCTCCCTTCTCCACTCTTACCCTTCAATTTTCCTTTCACTCTTCGCTCATTCCCATTTTCTTATTCAGGGCATTTCTCTCTCTTCGGTCTGTTTTTCCCCAAACCAGTCTTACCTACTTCTTCTCACTTACTTAAGTACTAATTTAAACTGGGTTAGGGCTGCTACACAATGTCCAGAAATATAGAAATAGATGGTCACTTTTTTTTTTTGAAACAGTGTCTCACTATGGGGCTTAGGCTCACCTTGAACCCCTGGACATCTGCTTGCCTCAGTCTCCCGAGTGCTGGGGTTACAGGCATGTGCCCCCACTTCTAATATGGTCACTCATGCACAGGGCCCAAGGAAAGAATATCATAATCTAGCAGTATCATTCCAACTCTCCACCTGTATTTTCAATAATAACAATTTGCCCAACAATTGACTCAATTGAAGACCTTGGGGATGCTTCTGGAACTGGTGATCTTATGGGCACTATCGCAGACAAGAGTCTTTCCAGTTTTAGAAGCCCTACATTATACAGCTTATATCCTATGGTTTGTGGCAGTGTATAGACTTAGGTCCTTAGTTTATATACATTTTGCAAGGTTTATTTGAACCTCAAGTGAACAGATCAAAACAATTAATTATTCATTTCTCTCTTTCTCTCTTTTTGTTCTCTGTATTCCCTTTAATTGAAGGGTTACTCAATGAGTTTTAAACACATGAAATGCACTAGTTTTAAAAATATATATTTATATCAGTTTACAGCAGTAAAACTACCACTCACATCAAGATACTGAACAAAAATGTTTCATCTGAATGGCACATAAAAAATCTCAAATGTGAAAGATCTTATAATATCCTTATTTCTGCCTAATAAAAATGTTGCTTTCCATTTCTATGATCTGAAGAGTACCTACTACTTTTAAATTATTTCAATGTTAGTGTTATATAAATGCAAATAACTTAGAATCAAGATTGATTTTTTAATTTTTGATTTCATTTTGATATTATTGGTAGGGAATTTAACTAGTTTATAATTCACCCCATCACTGTAAATATCACTTATACAAATTTAATGCTTCTTTCTTTTGCTACTTTTTTTTACTTCTTTTTTAATTCCAGAAACTTGGAATGTGTAGACAGTTTTCTATTTTTGTTCACAACTCAATGATTTATATGAACTATCATCTGGTGTAGTAATTACTGGTTTTCCCAACTTGGTACATATTTCAAACATATTCACCCCTCTCCAACCACTGTTTTGGAAATTTTCTCTTTGTTTGTATTAATATTATGAACATGCTAGTTTTTTTTAAGGGAATTAAAATGGTACCATTTTCCAATTTTGTCAGATTAATATTTAGAATGTCTTTACATGAGTGTACTGTCCACAGTGACAAAGCCCTTTTATCTGTCATACATTTTGCTTTACAACATGCAACTTTATCTATCATATTGCATGGAAAAAATAGAGCAGTTTTTATTTACCTAAAACATGAATATTTGGCATGCACTTCTCAGTTTAAAACTACACAAACGGACAATTTCAGCTCTAGCTTACAAATATATTTTGGATGTAGGTTTATTACCCCTTATGTAAGTAACTGCTATGGGTTATATCTAAAATGTCCCCCAACCCTCATACAGTTCCAGGTAGGATTTTGGGGAGTGACTGGATCATAAGTACTTGATAGTAGATCATGGGTGATTGATAACTAGATGAGTCCACTGATCAGATTAGCATAGCTCTGGGTGTGACTGAATGAATTTACTGCAGACAGAAGACCTACCCTGGGTGTGAATGGCACTAACCAATAGCTTATAGCCTGAATGGAATAAAAGTTGAAAGGGGAGCTTACAGCTGCTGCCTCCTGCCTGCCACGCCATGAAATATTTTTCCTCTGCTATACTCCTCTGCCGTGCTGCCCTGCCAATTATGAACCGGAATCTCTACAAACCGTGAGCTAAAATAAACCTTTACTTCTTTCACCTGTGGGTATCAGACATTTTGTCCAAAGAGAAAGTAACTGAGAAAGTAACAATTGTAAACTGGGTATTTCTCGACTAGTTTTAATGATTACCATCGAATCTTCCATATAATTGTCTCCTTTCTCTTTTTTATCTTTTCTGTTGACCATATTAAATCATTCAGCAAATTTTCAGAGAAGGTTCTTAGTCATTTATTTTCTTAACCCCCTTGGTATCTGAAAATGTCTTCCAGTTTCCACCATATAGAAATACTAACTTAGCAGGCTATACAATTCTTGTTTCAAAATCCCTTTTCCTTAAAACTCTGTAGATGCTGTCCCATCATCTTTTGGCATTTAGAACTACAAAAGAAAGCCCTGAAGTCAATCTGACTTTTGCCTATAGGTTAGGGTTAGGGTTATAGGTAACCTGCTTTCTCTGTTGGGATATTTCTAAAAAATTTTTTCTTCAGCACTGAAATTTTTAAAAGTCTCCAAGATATTTCTAGGTGCTGCTGTCTTTTTATTAAATCTTAAAGGCACTCTGTGAGCTCTCTTCACCTGCAGGCCTACTTCATTCCTCAACTCTAGATAGTTTTCTTCAATTACTTCCTTAATTATTGTTTAAATTTATTAGCTTTGTCCTCTGGCTTAGGTATTCCTATAACTCACAGATTGTATCTCCTAGCCATTTCAGCAGGAGGCATTTTTTGAATTACTTTGTTCTTTTTCTTTCTTCTAAGTTGTGGTACTTTTACCTTTTCAAGGCTTCTTCTTCACAAGGGGGTCCAAAAACACAATCTCTCCAACTGTTGAACAATCTACTATTTTCTTAAAATAATAAAAAAAATCTTCTTTTGCAATTAATTCATAATTGAAAATTCAAATATTCTGTGAGCTTCTTGGATACAGTGATAGCTTCCAAATCCCACTATTGTCCCATTTTAGGTTAAATTTCAAACTTGTACAAACTTGAAAGAAAGGATAAAAAAGGGTAAAACCATAAAAATTAAATGGAAGTGATTTTATGAACAATATAATTTAAATGTTTCGAACAGCCTTCATATAGGAAAACGTACACACTATAAATCTATTTTGCTCATGACTACAACCCAAAGTCATCCCTCAGCTGTCTCATATTGTAATTGTCTTACTATTGCTCCAGTTCCAATAAGGGGACTAGATCATGGAGTCAGAGCTGGGGGGCTACAAGGGAACTGAGAGCTATACCTGATGAAAGCAAGACTTTGGATGTCAAGTGATCAAGACCAAATGCTATTCCAGAGAGCAAGAGCTTCAGATCCGGAAAGTAAAGTTGATGCTTGACATTCAGTTAATTGAGGCAGGCTCTCATAGGCCATTAAAATGATTTCTCTTTAAATAAAAAAGACACAAATGTGTCAGCATTGAGATTTTTAAAATCATTTTTCATAATCTAGTGTTTAAATTTTTCACATGGAAGACTGTTTTCAAGCATCTACTCCCCTTTCTCCTCAAACAGGCTCTTATTGCATTCTGTCCATTGAGGACAAAGAAGCTTAAATAACATCATCTTTAAAGCAAAAAAGAACTAATGATCTAGTTGACCTTGCTTGAGATGCATGTTCTCCCCTGAAGACTGAGAGTAAAGGGTCACCCCGCTTATGCTTGAAAAAGTAGGGCTATAGGATGTACTGCTCCACAAGACATTAGGAAGGAGCAGTTTCTGAAAAGATGGTAAGCAAACAAGAAAGCACCAAAAGTCATGATAATAAGAATAGGATGTAACAGATATGTAACATATGAGTTTGCTTTCCTCCCAGTCTTTGTTAGCTCTTCTGTGTCTTTAACATTATGTAGTTACTTATTTATTTATGATCTTTTGTTTATGAAGAGAAACTGTAGATTTAATTTTCTTTCTTTTTACTGTAGTTTTGATTTAGAACTATGTCATTCCACTCTAACAACCTCAAACAAATAATGAGGTGTTATATTTTTTACGATGTCAACAAATGTTGTGATAAGGAAATCATTTAAAATACTTGTAAAAATGAGATTAGGTTGCATTCATTTCCACTTTGGAAGATGGTGTCGATTCTGAGGGCTTTTAAAGTGTCTTTCTATATATGTTCATTCTATGTACTACAGAGATGGTTGGTTTCTTAAGATACTGGGAAGGTCAGAACTGTGGTCTGTTCATGTGTTTATGTCCTTTCATTTTATTAAAATCTGTGCCATTTGGATAGTGAATAGAATGAAGCATTGATCAACTTATGTAAGAAAAATATCATTTTGATATTTTTAACATTAAATATTAATGCCTAAGATATGCTTCAGTCACTGGGGATATAGCCATGTCTAATGCCTGTGCAACATTTGCAGTATTCACAGCTTACCAAATGAGACATAATCTGATAGTTAACAACAGTTAGTGATGAGTATTATAAGGGAAGACATAAAAGATTGTATTTTTGTTGATACATACAACCAGAGACCACTTCTGATATAAGAATGAAAGGTACATGTTTTCTAGGGCAGTTGTTACAAAGTGGCCATGTTTGTGGGTTTAAAATAACAGAACTTTATTCTCTCACATTTCTAGGAGTTGGTAAAACTGTATTTCCTCTAGAGGGTCTGTGGTGGAATTTGGGCTTGTTAGCTTTTTTAGCTTCACAGATTTCCTTGGCTTGTGGCCACATCACTCCAGTCTCTACCTTTGTCTATCTACTGTGTGGTCTTCTCTGCCTACTTTCTCTCTGTGCCCATTAAAAGGACACTTGTCATTAAATTTAAGGTCCATCTGGATAATCCAGAATGATCTCTTCATCTCAAGATCCTTAGTTACATCTTTAAAAACTTTTTCCTCCAAATAAAGGAATATTTATAGGATCTAGAGAATAAGATGTAGACATAGCATTTTGAGGATCACTGTGGAGTGCAGCATAGAGGACTAGCCTTCCTTAAACTAGTTATCATTAAAGTGAGTTCTGAAGAATGAGTAAGCATTTGGGGAGTTGAGATTGAGGGTGTGTTCCAGACTGGGAACAGTATGTTCAAAGCCTAGAGGCAATAGCATGGTGCAATCCAGGAACTGAAAGGAGTTCCTGTTTGGCCTTCACTCAGAGCACTGGAGAAATAAAATATAGACAAGGTTGAGGACAGGAGCAGGAGCCAAGTTGTGTGTAAGCCACATGAAGGAGTTTTGAGTTTAATGTTAGGCAATGGGAAATTATTGAATGTTGTAAGAAGCAGAGATACAATCAAATATGCACTACGGGAAGATCTCTGGCTTTCATATGGAACATGGATTAGGAAAGACCTAGAGTGGACCACTGAGACCACTGAGGAATTACTTCTGTAGCAAGCAGAAAGAATAAATGTGTCAGGGTAAATACAGATAGAAATAGTTAGATCAAAGGTGTCTTTAAGGTAAGACAGGCAGAACATATGAATAGATTGGCTGTGGAAAGAGAAGAGAGTAGGTACCAGAAATCCAGCATTCAGGTTTCTGAGAGTCATGAGTTGAATTGTGTCCTGCTAAATTCATATGTTGGAGTTGTCACCCAGAGTATTTGAGAATGTGACTTTATTTGATGATAAGGTTTTTATAGAGGAAATCAAGTGAGAATGAGGTCATTATGTGGGTTCTAATCCAACATGAATGATATACTTATAAAAAGAGAAAATTTGGAGACAGTCATACTAGAAGAACACCATGTAAGGATGAAGGCAAAGATTGAAATGATGCTTTAAATAACAAGGAACACTAAAGGTTCTAGCAAAGCGTCAGAAACCACGGAGAAAGCTTGGAACAGTTGTTTTCTTATACTCTGCAGAAGGAGTCAATTCTGGTGAAACTTTGACCTGCAGTGGTGAGATGATACATTTTTATTGTTCAAGCCATGCAATTGGTGGTATATAATTACAGCAAATTTATTCCCAAAGTCTCATGTCACTGGGTGATGTCTACTCTGGAGCTAGAGAGCACAGAGGAAGAGCCGGGGGTGCAGAACAATACCCTGAACAGATGAAGTGATTTTTCCTGCCGTACATTAAAAATTATTTTCTTCATATAAAATTGAGGAAATATATAACTTAAAACACCACCAGTTTTCAAATGATCAAGAAAATAGAGCATTTGAACTAAATCAAGGTTATTATTTGCCCCATGTCATAATTAGGAAATGCTTGTGAATTTATTTCACCTATGTGTTATTTTACATGAGTAAGATATCTTGTTACCAGAAGACATTTGTTAATACAAACAAGCATAATTATTAAATCTGTTCACATCAAGTAGGAGAACATAAGTGCCAAATGCATGGCAGAGAATGGAAAATCAATGACTATGTATTGAATGAACATGTGAAGTTAATATTTGAAGCCATCAAATATTAACATCAGAAATTTATGAAGGAGATTTGATATACGATGTAAAATTCTTTGTTGAAAAACATCTTGCATGATATAAAAGTGATGAAACATAACTGTGCTGGTTGAAACACTGCTAGAGATTCGTTGGCCAGAACCCCTACATTCTCCCATTTTATCAACCAGCAGGACTGAAGTAGATGTCTTAGGGCTTAAGAGAGATCATTTTGAAATTTGCAGATTGGAGTTCCAACTAAATACACCAGATTGTCTTTTAATTGTGAATTCCCTCATGAAACCCTATTAACAGAATAGCAACAAACTTGTTTTTTAAATCTAATTTCTTAAGGCTGAAGACAAAGGCAGAATGTGTAGAGTATGTCAACCATGATTTTGGAACACAGGAAGCCAGCAAAGGAGTGGTACCTGGCCAGCTGAAGGGAAGAGGTTACTAGCGGAGCAGCTAGTGAAAAAAAGTATAGGTTTTTAGGCAGAGTCTGGAAAGGCTCAAGAGTGGAGATCCCTGTTGTCACAGAGGAATGCAATGAACTTCAGTCCAGCAAACAACATTTGTTTGAATACCATGGACATGGCCATAGGATTTCCAGGGTACCATCTATCTGCACCCCGGAGACCACACCTCTGCAGTAGGCTAGAGATGTTCACTCCAAAGTATTAACAAAACAAGATGGAGACTGAAGGATTCTATCCGTCAAGACTCAACAAAAATCTATAGTGACTCTTTCTCTTTCCTGGTTTCAGAGTATCAGCACCAGAGGAATACCACAGCCTAAGAAATGTTTCAAAGACTTATCTCTTCAGAAATGAGATCCAGAGAGAGGATCTCTGTGACATGCTGACATTTAGGGACTCCTCAATTAAAAAACTGGATCCCTGCCCAATCAAAATAACTTTCATTAAAAACTATTCAAGACAGGCCACAGGTGCTTGAGAGGCAGAAGCACTGGTGTGGCAGAGGGTGTGCAGGCAATGCCACTTGCCTGCTAGGGACCCTGTGTGGCTGGCTCACTGCTGCAGCAGTCAGGGACCACCTATGCAGTTGGGACATACGTAAAGCCATTAAGATAATATATATGGAGAGGAGAACCAAGATGGCAGAGTGGTAAGCAGCAGAGAAAGAGCCTTGCTGGGAGTTGCCATCCAGATACTGGAATATAGCAAAGTGGGAAAGACAGGAAGGAGGGAAGAGGGTCTCCTAGACCCAGGAAGGATCTAAAGTATGAATTGAAGCCCATAGAGACAGTGAAGAGTAGAAAATTTCAATAAAGATGGAGGCAATCAGTGGTGACTTCTCCCTGATATGTGCAAGAGAAGCGTTCAGTCCTATGGACAAATACTGACTACTGGCAACTCTGGAGTTTCCAGAAAGATACAGCAGTGGAAGTAAGCAGCAGACATGAAGGACTGCAGTAGCTGGCAGTGGGTGCTGAGGGCTCATTCATCCTGTGCAAGACAGTGATTGGCTAGGAGTCATCTAGGAGAAGGACTGACTGAGCTCAGAACTCAGAGCAGCTGCTGGCTCCATCTAATGTCTCCCAGCTGGGCTCAGGCCCACCAAAGGTGCTCTGACTGCTGCAGGCTTAATGAGTCTTGTCTCAGCCGGGAGGTGCAGGCTTACTGAGATTATCCACTGTGCCACCAAAAACTACTGCTGGCTTGCTGGGATAAACCAACATGGACTGGAACTCTGTCTCCACATTTTGCCTACCAGTGACAGCAGAGACAAACCTGAAAGTGGACTTTTTGTTTTCTTTTTTTTTCCCCTCACTCTCTGTTTTGTTTGTTTTTTGTTGTGGTGATGGTGGTTTTGTTTTCATTTTTTTCTCCTTCATTGTTTGATCTTGTTTGTGTAAACATGGTTTCTAGCCTGTTTGTCATTGTGGTTCTGTTCTGTTCTTTTTATCCCTTCCTTTTCACTTTCTTTTTAATTTCCTGCACCAGTTTCCTAAAATCAGCCAGATCTCCCTTTGTTCTCCAACCTTCCTTCGACTCTTCCTCTTCCTCCACTTCTTTATTTTTTCCCTAACCCATTTCAAATTTTAACCCCTGCGGGCAAAATTGACATATTAAGGACTTGTATGCTGCATATAATTTTTTGGTTTGTTTTAGATTTTGTTATATAACCACAAATCTACGTCACATGGTTACTAGTGGCGAATTAATGGTTAGTTCAGCTTGTCATTTTTTGGGCTGTGTTTGATGCTACTACTATAGCCAAAAGTGACATAATTGTTTTAAACAGCTATTCTTCCTGGTATTCCAAGACTGAGATTGACTAAGGGTCACAAGAAATACTGTGACATAGGAACAAAGAACCAGGGGCTGGGCCAAACAGGCAACAGCATCTTATCCCCAACAAATAGAAGAGGTATGAACTTGCACCAGACTTAAAACTCCCAAATCAGCTACACCTGGAATATATTGTGGAGAAATAGTCATTTCCAAGAGTTCTAAAGACTAGCAATAAAGCAACCCACCATAGGCAATTTAAAAGCATCATCCCAGGAATTAAAGTAAGAAAAGAAAATGAGAAGACACTCAAACAAGATGCAACTCCAAACATCCAGTTCAGTAAAGGCAAACCCAGGGGGCAATGAGGTGGGATAATCCAAAAGCCCTCCATCTAGTCTCTTTGAAGTAGTTACAACAAAGCAATTGAATGAGGCTCTAGCAAAGATAAAATCAGAAAAAAAATTGTCAGATAACTACAGAGATGGTGTCCACAATGAAAACCACACTTAGTGACTCTAGAGCAGGTACAGACAAAAAAAAAAAGAAAAAAAGGTGTTTAAGACAATTATGAAAGTCATAAATGCTCAGCATGGGAAAGAAATGAAATCCATAAGGCAGATATAATCAGATATCTGGGAGAATAAAAATTCCATTGAAAGTATCCACAGCAGATTAAACCAATGTGAGGACAGGATCTCAGGCACAGAAGACAGGCTTGTGGTTAGTGATGAAAGGGAAGATTTCTTAAAAATGGCAAAGGACCATGAGAAATCAATCCAGCAGCTGCTAGATGAGGCAAAAAGAATAACTTAATACTGACTGGAGTCAATGAAAAAGCAGGAGATAACACACATGATATAAACAAAACTGTTCACAGATCTCATGGCAAAAAACTACCCTGGTAAAGAAAAAGAATTTAATATACAGATAAGGGAGGCATATAGAACTCCAATTAGGCACAATGAAAAAAAAATGCAGTGAGGCGTATCATAGTCAAGATTCTAGAAATTCAACAAAAGAATACAAGCTTAAAAGTTGTTAGGGAAAAGAAACAAATCACCTAAGAAGGAAAGCTCATCAGAATCATAACCGACTTCTCAGCACTAACCCCCAAGTCAGGGCAAGCTTGCAGTGAAGTATTTCAAATTCTAAAGGAAAACAACCTTCAACCAAGACTGATGTACCTTACAAAACTATCATCCAAAACTGATGGAGAAATAAGATACTTCCATGACAAAGAACATCTGAGGAGATTTATAACCACCAAACCAGCATTCCAAAATGTTTTGAAGGATATTCTAGAAAGAGATAACAAGGACTACAACTCTATGAACTCCATCAGGCAAGTCAAACAGTTAACAATACCCTTCAAAATAGTATTCAAAAAATTG
This sequence comes from Hydrochoerus hydrochaeris, assembly GCA_004027455.1. Lineage (NCBI taxonomy): Eukaryota > Metazoa > Chordata > Mammalia > Rodentia > Hydrochaeridae > Hydrochoerus > Hydrochoerus hydrochaeris. The sequence continues at coordinate 222,758 of PVLA01002852.1, forward strand.
AAATATCTAGGAATCAATATAATGAAGGATGTAAAAGACCTCTGAAATGAAAACTACAGTACTTTGAAAAGGGAAATTGAAGAATTTATAAGAAAATGGAAAGCTACCCTTTCTCTTGGGTAGGAGAAACCAATATAGTGAAAATGGCCATATTTCAAAAACTGTTATACAGATTTAATGCAACTCCAATCAAAATTCCAATAGCATATCTCACAGAATTAGAGAAAACAATTCTAAAATTCGTCTGGAACCAGAAGAGACATAGCATAGCAAAGGCAATCCTGGGCAATAAAAACTAAGCAGGGAGTATCACAATACCTGATGTGAAATTATACTTTAAAGCTACTATGATAAAGACAGCATGACACTGGCAGAAAAATCAGAACCAAAGATCAGTGAAACAGATTAGAAAATGCAGAAACAACTCCAGACATATTCAGTTACCTTATATTTGTCAAAGATGCCAAACACATTGACCATAAGAAGGATAGCCTCTTTAATAAATAGTCCTGGAAAAACTGACTCTGCACATACCAAAGATTAAAATTGGACCCATATATATCACCATGCACTACATGTAAATTAAAGACCTAAATATTAAAACATAAATATTAAATCTTCTGGAAGATAGAATAGGTAAAACTCTGAAGACACTGGTGTAGGCAAAGATTACATAAATAAAACCCCAATTGTATAGGAACTATCACAAAGAACCAACAACTAGGCTCTCATCTTATTAAATTTTTTGCACAATAAGAGAAACCACCAACAGAATGAAGAAGACAAAATGAGAGAAAAATGTTTGTGAGCTGTTCCTCAAAGAATTACTATTGAGAACATATAAAGGACTAAGAAAAATCAGGCCTCCCAAAGTTAAAGACCCATTCTAAAAATGGGCATCTGCTGTAGTCAGGGATTGTGAGAACAAGACAATACAGGACACATAATTTACAGTATTATTTATAATGGTCACTAAAGGAGTCAAATACAAAGAAAGTGCAGGAAAACTGTCCATACACTAAAGACCTAGAGAATCCAGCCAAGGACCTGGATTCAATAGCAATATCCTGCACGAGTTCAGCTGAAGACCTGCAGCCCGTGACAATGCCTCCCAGGAGTTCAGCTGGAGGTCTAGAGCCCATGACAATGACTCATGCAAGTCTGTTTCACAGATCTGTGCTGGGAAGGCCCAAAGAGTCAGTGGTGGAAGCTAGAAAGTCTGCTCCAGTGGGGTGAAGGGTCTGTGCCAGTAGGTTGAGGGTTCTGTACTGGAGCCAAGAAATGATGCTCAAAATAAGGACCAGGGCTCCCTCTAAAAGTATCACAATCATTCTCAGAGACAGCAAAGTCCTGAGCAACTCTGATGATAAGGACAGCCATGTTCATATCAGGAAGCCAGCCTGACAAGCTTCTGGAAGATGGACAGCACATATGTTCCCCTCCAGAGCCAGGGAGCAATGCTCAAAGTAAGAACCAGAGTTCTCCCAAAGTGAACCACAGCCATTCTCAGTGACAAGGTCACAAGCTCCTCTGATTATAACTGCCAAGTTCATATTAGGGAAATCAGCATGACAACTCCTCCAGAAGAACCAACAGGTCCAAAAGAACCAAAGCTCTAAACAACAACACTCACTTAGGGCACAATGCTACTCTTCCTTTTTATGCTGGCAACTTTCCTTATGAGGGGCCATCTACACTCAGCACCATGCTGATTCAGTTCTGTTGGTGTTTAAACTGACTGTCAATTTGTTTTGTTTTGTTTTGTTTGTTTGGTTTTGGATTGAACTCATGACCTTGTGCCTGTTAGGACAAGTGCTATGCTGCTGAGCTATCCATGGCCCTGACTACCAGTTTGTCATCCAGCACAATTCACCCCTGGTCAACTCAATAACCATACACATTTCCTTAAACCATAGTTTCTAATGGCAGATTTGTGAAAAGTTAAATGTCTTGGTCTATTCAAATTACATTAATACAATAATTACATACATACAATTCTTATTGTACTCATTCCTGTACAAAAATGAAAATATTCAAAAGGTAACCAAAATTCAAGGTTAAAACCACAATACTTTGATTAATTAACCTGGTTATAAGCATATCTAAAAGCAACATTAAAACTGTTAAAAGAACTATTACAATCACAGTCCTTGCTTCCTGTTAACTTTTACATGGCATGGCAAGACTAAAAAACAAGGATCACCTGCAATTTAAATACACTGTTCCTTTCAGGTGAAAGACTTCAGTTCATTTTCCCACTGTCCTGTTCTTCTCAACAGTCACATTCTCTTCTGTCTCATTCTTGCAACCCACGTGGACATATGTTCACATGGTCAAGTACAGTCACAACGATGACCCCACTCCACTGGTGCCAAATTCTGTCTTGGTTACTTTCCTATTGTTGCTCAGACAAAATCCCTAATGCCCAAAATGAAGGAAAGGTTTATTTAACTTACAGTTTTTGGAGGTTTATTCCATACTCAGCTGGCTCCAAGAAAAGGTAGCATGACTGAGGGGCAAACATTTATGGTGGCTGTGGCAGAAGTGACCTTTGAAAGACCCACCCCCCATAATGGCATGAAGCTTTGGGGGGACACCTACACACAAACCATAACAGCATCTGAGGTGAATATACACATTTCAGTTCAAGAAATACAAAGAGAAAATAAATATATGAAAAATTTTCAATATCACTGGTCATCCAAGAGATGTAAATTAAAACAACACTGAGATTACCTCTCACTCCAGAAAGAATGGCCTTCTGCAAGAAATCAACCAATAACAAATGTTGGTGGGGCTGTGGGGAAAAATGAACACTGTTGTTGGGAGTATAGACTGGTGCAACCACTGTGGAAATCAGTACGGAAATTCCTCAAAAAACTGGGATTAGAGATCCCGTTCAATCTTGTTTTTTCCCTTTTGGGTATTTTCCCAGAAGAATTGAAAATATCATGCCACAGTAATATTTGTGCACTCATATTTATAGCAGCAAATTTGTAATATCTGGGTCTTTGAAATAACCCGAATTCCCATCAACTGAGGATTGTATTTTAAAAGATGTGGTCTTTTTATACAACAGAGTATTATTCAGCTACAAAGAAGGATAAACTGGGTACTTTTATAGGTAATTGGATGTAACTGAAGACCATACTCAGAAGTGAAGTAAATCATATGTACATGTGTAAACACTGTCTCCCTAGGGTGAGAAGCTGAAAAAGTAAATAAGATCCAAAATGTACAATAGATATTGTAAAATAGGAAGAAAGTTCAAAAGGAAAAGAAACTTGGATGAGGGAATGGAGAAAAGAAGGAAGGGAAAAGATATATATATATATATATATATATATATATTATATAATATATATATGATAGTTAAGATAGTTATACTACTAATTTTTCTTAGTTCATTGAAAAAAAGTTTTGTACTAATATTGTTTGGACAATTAAATGCCTGTATCTTTCCTGTGAATAATCGATTTAAAGATAACAATCTGCAATGTATTAACCATTGTTAGTCTTCTATTATCTTGTTTTGAAAATTTTGTTTTATCTTTTTTCTCTTTAAAATAAAATTTTAAAAACTATTCAAGACAAATTTCATACAGAAAAATTGCTGAAACTGAAGAGTAAAGGTGTTCAGGCTGAACGCGGTCCTCAAAAGTTTAGCCAAATGTAACCTTTAAAAATCGTTTTGAAAAAAGACTCACATTAAATCCCAACAATTAGAAAATTCAGAGAACTGTAGATAACAAGCCAAAAAGCTTCTAGAATTTTGAAAATAATTGTTATTGTAACAGAGGAATATAGAAGCCAAGAGAGAAAACTGTCTTCCAAACCTCAAAGGAGGGGCCCAAGGAGGCAGTTGAGAAACAGCTGAGAGGTACAGTGTCTGACTGGGAAGTCCAGGCTGAGTTCAGTTCCTGGTACAAAAAACAAAAAGAAAAAAAGAAGGACAAAACAAAAAGACTTTAAATTTAAAGCCTCATACCCAGCTGAACAATGAATCAGCTGTAAAGGTAAAGATGGTCTCAAGTGAATAACTTTTCTTTTCAAATGTAAAAATGGAATTAGTCTGTTTTCTAAAACAGTAGTGCAGCCTTATGGTGTTTGCCATAGGCCCTGCTCTCCAGCTGATCCCTGGAGCTGGACTGTCCTTCCAGAGGTGTTGCCTCTTCCTCCACCAACACTGAAGGCCAAATGGCTGCACAGAACAGGAGCACCCCAGACAACCTCTCCTAGAGGCCAATGCCAGTGGGACAGTAAAGGCTGGTGAGAACAAAGGAGGGAGGAGAAACACTCTTATTAAGGGGACTGAAAACAGGGAGCACCCATTTACTGACTTAATACCAGGGTATTGTGGTTTCCACTTATGATTTCCAGATGGATAGAGTTTTACTGCATTTGGCTAATAAATTTAAAATAAATCATTATCAAATTTCAGAGGATGATGATGATTTACAGATTTTTTTAAAGGAAGAAAAAAAAGTGACACATAATGGTGAGTTCAGAGCAACTGATGAAAACACCAAGTATCTTATGGTTAGAGTGACATACGATTATGTTGTTTTCCACATATATTTCAAATTTACAGGAAAAAAAAAAGTAAGCAGGCACAATTTCCTTTGGACAGATATCTGTTAATTGCAAAATCATAAATTAGGAAATTTATGTAATAATCAGATGGGTTGAGTCTATTGCTCATTAAACCCAAGTTACTTCCTGGTGGAATATGTAAGCCATGTGCATTGACAAAACTGTGGTAAAAATTTTGCAATTAAAATTGGGTTTCTTTCGCTGCAGACTGTGATCCTTGTTAAAATGTAATTACTCCAGGAAATAGGAGTGCATAAAACTGTGGGGAACCATATTGAAATCTTGCTGTGACTGAATTTTAGAAAGCAAGATACTCTGAGAAATCAAGGTTTTAGCGGGGAAATGGGTCCACAGAGAAGACTTGAGTACACAAAGTACAACACAGAGAGCTCACAGATGCCAAAGTCTCAGGGCGATGTGTATTACCATTGAATATTATATGTATGTTACACTTCAACTTATTTGGATGTTGTTTGTTCATTCCCTGAGTAGATAGGATATACTTAGAATACCCCTGTTGTTATTTGAGCTCTTAGGCCATTAATGTTCAAACAGATTAAAAAACTTGACCCTCACAGAATTTAGTTTTTACCAAAAATAAGTAAATAAATATAGTAGATAATTATATTATAGTATATTGGAGGACGATGATAAATTGCTATAGAGAAACAAAGCAGGGCAGAGGAGAGCAGAATCGAAGGGTAAGAATTCCAGAGTGGTAGTGGCAGGTTCAAGTTTGAAATAAAATGGATGATTTGCATTTTCAAAAAGGTAACTCACTGAAGAGGCACAGAACATACCATTAGATTCCAAGTTCAAAACCATCAAATGCACTTGTGACAACTGCTAGACACTGAAAATTCACATCACATATGGGCTAGGAGGTAGTGAAGGTGTTTATTATCCTCTGAGATATTTATAGGTATTCAAGTAACATCACATTATCTCCTTTATTATTTCATGAATGCAACAACATGCTGAATCTCACAATCAAAAGCAAAGTTAGAAAATGTCTCTGAGTTATGGCACATCCTCGCCTCTGCTCTACCTGCAGAACTTCATGTATGAATCATGCCTAATTTATTTGATGTTTCTTTTATCAACCTATAGAAATGTTTAACAACTTGAATTAAACATGCTGATAAAGGATGGAGATTATTATAACTTTTGAGACTGTTGTGATCTGTTTCACAGTGAAAGAATAAAAGACTAGAGAAAGCATAGGTTTAGTACAATCTCCTTTTCTAATAAAAGGTAAGCCCTTAATCACAATGTTCTGCTCTCTGTTCAGAAGGGTGAAAATGAATCACTTTGTATTGAAGCTCATTGAAAATTACAAGGGAAAAATTGTCATAGAAGTCACACATAAGAGCAAAAACTCAAATCAAGTTTTTCTATCCTAAACCCATCAAATTAGGCCTTGAGATTTGCTTTGTATTGACTTTGGCCTTCAAATCATTCATTCATTAATCATATTTTAGCAATACCAATGTGCTAGTACAAAATAAAAGGAAAAATCATTCAAAACATTAAATATTGGACCAATATAATTACTGAAAACAGTTGAACATCTGTTGAAATGAAGCTTTGTAAAGTGAAATTACAGATACTTAGCATGTGAGGCTATGCTGTAGGCAAAAGTTGCATGGATAACATAACATTTTGCTTTAAATATCTTGAGTCTGAGGTCACTTGGTGACATCTTTGGTGAACATTTCTTATTGGGAAGTGGTTTTTGCTCTTTAACATCCAATCTTTTTTGTTGGGTAGAGTTCTTTTTATCTTGGGGTCAGGTAGGTCTTCTTTGCCTTTTCCTAGGATAAAGGACCATGAGCCAGAATGACCCAGTACAGCGGTCCAACTGGAGACTAAAGTTTGCATGTGACACCAGGATGAAGGCAAGCGGAGAGAGTTCACCACATCCGGGGCACTGGGGTAGTGACGGAGGCAACCGTGATAGCAGCCATATTGGTAGGCATAGCAGCGATGACTGCAGCGATAGCCTGTCAGCAAGGCCAAAGTTTCCCCACAGCCGAACTTTTCTGTAAGTTCAGCTTTGAAAATTCAGAGATGTCCTGTTCCATCCCTTAGGTTTGTTGTCCCAGTCTTTCCCACAATTCCAAAGTTTCCAGTCAGTCCAATGTATTCACTTTCTGTTCAAGCTGCTAGAACTGTTTCTGCTTCAGCCAAGAACCTTGACTGACAATATTTGTGTGAAACCAAAATGATTGTCTATTCCCTTTCACCTCACAAAGGTGAGGAGGGCGTCTCAGAGACTGTGAGTTCCCTAAGTTACTCAGTAGCAAGTTGCTCTGAATGCATGTCTCAAATACTAGAGAGATCATTGAACATGTATGAATGGAAGCCAGGCATAAAGTTAAGTATAATTTGGTGTTTAACTCTTAGAAATTTACAACATCACTTATGAGAGTATGCAAAGGGAACAAAGGAGAGAGTTGAGCACTGAACCTTAAGGAACATTTACTTTTAAGAAGTGAATGAACAAAAAAAGTGTGGACTCAGGCAAACTAAAAGATGTCCATAAAATATTTAGAGAATGCCTGATGCAATAGTGCACACTTTTAATCCCAGCTGCTCAAAAAGTTGAAGCAGGGGGATCACAAATTCAAATCCAGTTTGGGCAACTTAGCTAGATCCTATCTCAAAATAAATTTCAACAAGGGGTGGGGATATAGTTCAGTTCAAAAGCCTGTGTTCCACCTTCATTGCAGCTAAAAAAAAATTAACAGAAGGAACAAAAGGGAATAGAAGTGAGAGACATTGAAACCAAAACATCAGAGAGTGATTTAAAGAGAATAATTGATGTTGACACATTCAACATGATAGGGATGGAGAAGGTGACTGTTTCTTCATGAGTTTATCTATAATAGAGATGCCTTAAATGATAGAAGTCTTTTGAAAGACACTAAAACCAAATTTGACTTCCAAAAGGTACAAAGTAAGTTAGGATAATCAAGACAGTGAGTGATAACTCTTGTTTTAGGAAGTTTAGTTAAAAGAGCAAGAGATGAGATTGTGTGTTAAACACTGGAAGCGTGAGTGAGACACTTTGGCACTAGACAGATGGTTTGAACACCAAAGAGAAGGAACTTAGGAAACAGGAATCAAGAGCTAAGAATAAGAACCCAAACTCCTTTTCTGTTGAGTATTTGAGTTTATACCTGTCTTCTCTGCAGACAAGAGGCTGCATATTCTTGTTTGACGTCATGAAGTCATAACCATAGCTCAGTGTGTGGTCAATTGTATTTTCTATATTTGGCTCTGTCATCATTTTTTTATTGTGTACCATCACATAATAATACCTAGATGTTAATAACTCAATAGGCTTCAGTATACTCAGCAGCAGCAGGCCTGTGCTAGCCTGTGAAGGCAATTATCACAGTACCTCAAGCAAGGAAATGTCAGTTGCCTGGGCTACCTGATTGTTTCAAGCCCTAGATGGAGTTTGGATGGAGTTTGAGAGAGTGACTCTATTAGTTTGCTGTTGCATGTGTCAAACTAGACCTTCACGTGGAAAAGACCCATCCATCTCACCTGTCATCCCCAGGTAGTCTCACTGGAGGTATTGTGGCAACACTGAGTCTCAAGAAAGAAAGATCTTTTATTGAGAAGGGAGATTCAGACTTCAGAAAAGTCATTGTTGCAACTGGTATCTGCTTGAATGGAGAGTTCTCCAACCCTGAATTATTCTGACATGAGTAGGTACAGGTATTAATAAGACTCCTCTTCTGATCTGCACTCTGTCTATATAGGCTTTGGAGTCTGACCAGGATGCATTAGTCTCACAAATATTCTGCATTTGTTAGCTGTGTTTTCTTACACAAATTATTTAATTCCTCAGGACTCCAGGATATCTATAAAATCATTGTGTAGGTATCTGAGGCTTTAGGGGTGATGAAGTAAGACCAGCCAATCACTGAGCTCAATGTCTGGCTCGTGGTAAATGCTCAGTAAATTTAGTTTTTTTCACTTTCTCTAAACAGTGCACTGTAATTTTTTTTTCACAATTAAAAATTATAGAACATGGGCTGGGGATTTAGCTCGGTGGCATAAGCACTTGTCTGGCAAGACTGAGGTCATGAGTTCAATCCCCAGCACACACACACACAAAAAATTACAGCACATTTGTATGCATGTGGATAACAGGAAACAGTAGCCCAGCAATACATCTACAGTTGATCCATATCCTTGGTATTTTCATGCTTAAGTACCAAACAATCCAGGAATAGCAAATATAAAAGTTTTCATTGAAGATAAACATTCACATAGCAGCTCCAAACTTAACTAAACTAGTGAAAGATTCATAATATTTGAACATGAACAGTTATAATTGCTTGGGCTAGGTTATACTTGTGCATGATTTTTTCTTTCTTCTAAGAGCTAATCATGCTCAAAAGACTCCTATTGCATGTATATATGCACACACAGGCATACATGTGTTGGCAACTTCCATTATCCCTCATCACTTTACTCACAGACTGTTCTACTCACAGAAGCCAGCCTGACATGCAAATAACTAATTTGCTTGTCTGTTCAAAAATCTCAAATTATTCCACTTCTGGATACATACTTAAAGGAGTTGAAAGTAGAGATTAAAAAGATATTTGCATGACAAAGTGGAAGCAATTCAAGTATCCATGGATGAATGAATGGATAAACAATATATGGCATATATAAAAAATAAAATATTATGTAGTAAGAAAAAGAAACGAAATCTTAATATATAGTATAACATGAATAAACTTTAGAGATGCTATGTTAAGTGAAAAAAAGCCAGTTACAAGATACAAACACTGGAGAGATCCAAGATGGCCAATTGATAGGTAGCACGATAGAGATCCTTTCTGAGAAAAACAACTCAGATGCTAGAATCTGACACCATGGAGAAGATCAGTTGAAAGGAGAGGAATTCTCATGACCCAGGAAGAAACTGAGGAAAAAGAAAAAAATAAAATAAAAAAGAAGAAGCATGGATGGAGGGCTGGAACTGGGCATGCTCTAGTAGCTGTGCTGGGTGCATCTTAAGAGTCGAGCAACTCACAATTGAGCTGAGGTCACATCCCCACCGAGAGCGGGGGTTGGTGAGCTTGAGACCCTTGGCAGGAGGAGGTGCTGCAACGGGGAGTGGAGATGGCGAGCTGAGCTGCATGGACTTTGGTGAGTGCCGGAAACTGGATTCCCCAGAGCAAGATGACCGGATAGACAACATATTGGATTTGGACAGGACAGGCCTGAATCAACAACTGAGGTGGCTTCAGTTGGTGGCTCCTGGCCCAAAGTGGATTGGTGGGATCTGCTTGGGCTAGGCCATGTCCCTGGTTGGGACCCAATAGCCAGAGATGAGGTTGTCCCAAACTTGTGACATCCACAGGGCACAGACTAACATGCTGAAGACACTCACTAGTTGAGAGGGGAGGGGCCAGCGCACATCACTCCTGCGTGCACCTCACAGATCAACAACAAACAGGAGAGAGCAGCACTGCCCTAGCCAGTAAGCTGCAGAGGGACTGTAAGCAATACACAAAGGTCCGGAGTCCTCCACCATTCACCTATCTGAAAGAAACCAGAAACACAGACAGAGAAACAACAAAAATCCTCCAACCACCAACCCAGGGAAAATAAGCCCAGGAGAGGTAAATACAGAGGAGATTGAGGGCAGCAAACATGCAATATCAGACACAGCCTCATTGGAAATAAAGAAATACTTCCATGACCTCATCGATGAATTTAAATCTGAAATTCTAACTCAAGTGAAGCAAGACATAAGGAGATTAATAAAAGAAATGTTAAGCATTTCTCAAGAAGATGCAAATGGAAGAATGGATGAACCCAGAAAAAGGAGAGAAACCTTTCATGAAGAATATAAACAAAATCTAGACTACATGAAACAGATCCAAAGAGAATACCAGGAAATTAAAAACTCCATTGAAAACTGGCAAAATTTCTTGACAGAAACTAAAGACAGACTTTCAAAACTTGAAGGTAGATTTGCAATGTATGATCGCAAAAGGAAAGATCTCTTACAAAATAACAAGGAATCAGGAAATAACAATACCAAGGCTAGAAGATGACAAGAGGATCTATAACTTAAGAATAATAAGCATGAGCAAAGAAGCAGGGGCAAATACAAATGAAATAAAAAGTCTATTCACAGAAATAATTAAGGAAAACTTCCCAAGCACAGTAAAAGGAAATGATATTCAGATATATTAAGCATACAGAACTCCAGCTAACTACAACCAAAACAGATCTATACCAAGACATATAATAATCAAGATCCCAGAAATTCATCACAAGAACAGAATATTAAAAGCTGTCATAGAAAAGAAACAGATCACCAAAAGGGAAAACCCAGCAGAATCACAACAGACTTCTCGACACAAACTATCAAATCAAGAAGAGCTTGGAGCAAAGTATTTCAAGCCCTGAAAGAAAATAACAGTCCAACCAAGAGTGATGTACCCTGCAAAGCTATCACTCAACATTAATGGAGAAACAAGATGTTTCCATGACAAAGAGGAACTGAGGGAGTTTGTGACCACCAATCCAACCCTACAAAAAATACTGAAGGACATTCTAGAGAGAGAGAGAGAAGAAAATCACCAGGATTCCAGGAACAATGGCAGAAAGGCCTCAATGAACGGGGCAGACAGTGGAATGAAGGAGAAAAGTAAACAACAATGACAGAAAAATAGCATAGCAGAGATGAGGCAGAGAAGATTGACTATATTGCTGTTTTGTCCTGACTGATTTTATTTGAATCTGGTATGCTTGAGGGTGTGAAGTCTGGGAGTAGGGGCAACTACTCTGGAGATGGCAGGATTCAATAGGATACCCATTCTGATTTGATTATTAACTGCCTTTGAAGTCCTATAATGTCTCCAATGTTTGGTTTCTATTAATAGTGCTATGTACTGCTAAGTTTAATTATACTATGCCTGATGATATAGATAATTTTGTTGAAAATAACAGAAGACATCATGGTGACTACCATAGATCACCTAATATTGTTGTTTTATATGTCCTTTTCATTTTGTGTTTCTCTAGGTATTTGTATTGTTGACTTGTTTTGGTTTGTTTTTCCCTCTAATACAGAAAGGCTAGATATGCATGTAGAGACTTATACGTGTGTAGAATTTCTAAACAGTTTACAAGAATTGATTATAGTTATTGTTAAAAAAGAGAGAGGGAAGGAAAATATTCCAAAGGTTATAACTGCATGTATGTTTGAGTGTATAGGATTGATGACCATATTACTAAGTTTTTGTTGGATAGATGAACAGAGCTGATTTCAGTCTCACTGTTTAAATGTCTACTTTGTATGCTTTACTTTTGTAACTTGAACAACCACTTCTAGGAGGAAAATAGGTAATTGTCAACTAGTGATTTCTTAGTGATTTTTGTTTTGTTTGAAATTTTGTATTATTTCTACCCTCTTTCTGTTGCATTTTTTCTTTAAATAAAAAAAAGATACAAACACTGTACAATTCCACTGATACCACGGACCTGGAATAGACAAACATGTAGATAAAGTAGAATGGCAGTTGCCAGTGGCAAAAGAAAGGAGAAAGGGGAGTTATAGCATAAAGAGTACCAAGTTTTAGTTGGAGAAGATGCAAAAGTTTTGGAAATGGATGGTGGTGACATTTGCATAATAATGTGAGTCTACCCCATGATGAATTGCATACTTAAAATGGTTGAATGATACATTTTAAGTCATGTGTCTTTTGTCAAGCTAATAAAAATACACACACAACAAAAATGGTCACCTATCTCATATTAGAAGCCCAAATATTTATATTGACCTAAAAGCCCTAGGTAATCTGACTCCATGTTACCATGTATTCCAAGTTCCTCTTTCACCTCTGATCACTCTGTAGGCATGGTAATCTGAAGTGCTCTGAGCATGGTGCATAAAGAGGCTGCCTGATGATCAGCTGGGAAGATGGTGGATCCATAAGCAGCAAAGTAAAGATCCTCTCTGAGAGAAACAGCTCAGATACTGGAATAAAGCATCCTGGAGAAGACTAGATGGAAGGAGATGGATCCTCTTGACCCAGGAAGAAACTAAAGGGGAAAAAAAAAGAAATAGAAAAGAAAAATGTGGATGGAAGGCTGTAGCCAGACATGCTCTCACCGGAGCCTGTCCCACTGTATATGAAACACTGGTGAAATCCAAAGATGCATGATCGCGGTGAAGTTGGGGGTTGGCAAGCCCAAGGGCTTCTGCAGGACATGGTCATGGAGGGCAGTGGCAGAGTGGAGAACAACACAGTCTCAGAGATCTGCACTGGCTCACAGTGAGTGCAGGGAACTCAGTCCTCCCACAGGAGTGGGTGATTAGCCAGGTGACATTTTGGAGTCAGGAAGGATTAGCCCAGAACCAGAACTGCAGCAGCTTCAGTCAACCACTCCTAGTGCAGAGCAGATAACTGACAGTTGCTTGGACTGAATCCTGCCCCTGTGCATGATCCAGTATCCAAGGATGTGTTTGCAGAGGGGAACAGTGGAGCAGAGAACAGCACTGGCTCAGAAATCTGCACTGGTTCAGCTCACAGTGAGTGCAGGGAGCTCAGTCCTCCAACAGGAGTGGGCAATTGGGTGACATTTTGGAGTTGGGAAGGATAAGCTCTGAACCAGCAGCTTCAGTCACCCACTCCTAGCATAGAGCAGATTGGTGAGAATTGCTTGGACTGAGTCCCACCCCTGTGCGTAATCCAATACAAGGTTTCCCTGAAGCTATCCCTAACGAGCCCTATCCATGTGACACACACTAATGTGATGAAGACTCCCAGTTGTTGACCAGCTCAGAAGGGAAAGTCCAACCTGCCCCACCCCTGCTTGTACTTCAGTGGTCATCAGCACACTGGGGAGGGCAACAATCCCTAGCCGCATACTTCAGAGTAATTGTAGCCAATACAGGAAGTACTGGGGACCTCCATTATCCACTTGCCTGGAAGAAACCAGAAACATGACAAGAGGAAGAAACAAAAGGAATCTCCAATCTCCAACCCAAACAGTACTGGCCAGGAGAGGTAAACACAGAAGAGATCGGGGATTCCATACCTACAGTATCTGAAGAAGCAGCATCTGACATAAAGAAATATCTTCATGACATTATAAAAGAACTCAAAACAAAAATACTAATACAAGTAAAGGAAGATATAAGAAAAATAATAAAAGAAATGCTAAGCATCTCTCAAGAAGACACAGATGAGGGCTGGGGATTTAGCTCAGTGGCTTAAGTGCCTGCCTGGCAAGCATGAAGTCATGAGTTTGATCCCCGGTACAAAAAAAAAAGACACAGATGGAAAAATGGTTGAGCATAGAGAAAGGAGGGAAACCTTCAATGAAGAATATAGAAAAAATCCAGAATACAGATTCAAAGACACTACCAGGAAATTAAAAACTCCATTGAAAGCTGGCAAATCTGCTTGAAAGAAACTAAAGATAGACTATCAAACCTTGAAGACAGGTTTGCAACATGTGATTGTGAAAGGAAAGATCTCATAAAAATAATAAGGAACCAGGAAGTAACAATACAAAAGCTAGAAGATGACAAGAGGATCTATAACTTAAGAATAAAAACTGTGAGTGAAGAAGCAGGAGAAAACACAAATGAAATGCAAAGGCTATTTACAGAAGTAATTAAAGAAAACTTCCCAAGCATAGGAGGAGGAGATAGTATTCAGATATATGAGGCATACAGAACTCCAGCCAGCTATGACCAAAATAGTTCTACACTCAGACATATAATAATCAAGATCCCAGAAATTCAACACAAGAACAGAGTATTAAAAGCTGTCAGAGAAAAGAAACTGATCAGCTATAAGGGAAAACACATAAGAATCATGACAGATTCTCGACACAAACCATCAAATCAAGAAGAACTTGGAGTGTAGTATTCCAAGCTCTGAAAGAAAATAACCTCCAACCCAGATTGATGTACCCTGCAAAACTATCTTTCAAAATTAATGGAGAAACAAGATGCTTCCATGACAAAGAGTAACCAAGGGAATTTGTGACCACCAATCCAACCCTACAAAAAATACTGAAGGACATTCTAGAGAGAGAGAGAAAGGCCATGGTTTCAGGAACAGCTGCCGAGGGGGCTCAGTGAATGGGGCAGACAGTGGTATGAAGGGGAAAAGTAGACAACCAATGGCAGAAAAATAGCATGGCAGAGATGAGGCAGAGAAGGTTGGCCATAATCACTGACATAGATGGCCTCAATACACTAATTAAAAGAAACACAGGCAGAGTGGATCAGGAAATAGGGTCCATTGAAATGCTCTATATAAGAAATAAAATTAACCTGAAAGAGAGTTTATAGACTGAAAGTCAAAGATGAGAAAATAATGCTCTATGTGACAGGGAACAAGAAAAAAGTGGGGGTAGCTTGCCCATCAGCTGCAGATTGGTTGGAAAGCCATAAAACTTTTATACAATGGAGAATTACTCAGTTATAAGGAAGGAAAACCTTGAGGCTCTTGTAAGTAAATGGATACAACTTGAGATCAAGCTCAGGGGTACAAAGGTTCAGAACCATTTAGGTGAATAGTGGGTTGCCTCCCTAATCTAAAAACTAAAGGAGTTAATGGGATACAAACTGTACAATGTACCCTGTGAAAGTGAAAGGGAAGGAATAGTCTAAAAAGGGAAGGCAGAGGACATTGTTAATCTTGTATCATGATTTGAAACCCATACTATTTTCATTGCTCTGTTTAGTTTGGTTATATTCTGTTCCAGTATGTCTACTTGTACTAGATTTGAGGGCATGGACAGCTATTCCAAAGATAGCTGGATATTCTATGGTAACCATTTTTGATTTCCTAATAACTTAATCCCTGTATTGCTTTCACTGTCTTGTTTTGACTGATTTTATTGGAATCTATTTTGTTCGATCACTGTCTTGTCTTGACTGACTTTATCCAAATCTGTTATGTTTGATAGCATCAAGTCTGCGAGTATAGGCAAATACTCTGAAGACAAGATTCACTATGATACCCATACTGGTTTGATTATTACCCTCTTTTGAAGTCCTATAATGTCTCCAATGTTGTATTTTTATTGATTTTGTGCTGTACTGCTATGCTCAATTTTATGGTACCTGATGATATGGGCAATTCTACTGAAGATAACAATAGACATCATGGTAACCCCTGTAGATCACCTTGTATGGTAGTTTTAAATCATGTGCTATGTCCATCCTTTTGTTTTGAATGACCCCATTTTGTTTTTTTCTCATTTGGTTTTATTCTTTTCAAAATTAAAAGCAAAGAGGCTGCCTTCTGGAGCTGGAACCCTGAGGTTCCCCTCCCCACCCATGTCTCTCTGTTGAAAATGAACACTCATCTCTCCTAGGACCCACTTTGCTTTTTTTGCTTTTCTTCACATGACTTATTAGCATTTGACATACATATAGTACATGTGTTTGTTTCCACCATTTTAGCTGAAGGCCTGTGAATGTATCATTTACCTTATTTTGCTCATTGTTGCATCCCTAGGGTTTGGAATAGTACCCTGGCACCTGTTAGTCACCCCGTAAATACTTGCTGATAAACAGCCGGAATGTATGAACTCAGAAAAACAAGCAAAGAGGCAGGAAAAATATACTCAAAGGATCATCTTAAAAATTAGAAGTCCTCATATCCATTAATTTAACATTGATATTTCTCAGTTATCCTGTAATCATTTTTATTCAAACTTAATTCAACAGACATTTATTGGAGGCCATCTATATACTGAATATCATGTACCCAGATTGATTTGGTATCATTTTTTGTCACAGGTCTGTAATCTGCCAATAAACATTTTTTGTTTTTAAAATATGCACTTTCAAATTTGAATAAGAGCAAAATTTTATCAGCTGGGAGGATAAATTGGACATTCAGATTCTTTTTCTCCCATGACCATGATTCCTCCTTTCACCATTTGCTGCTCAGTGCCAGCACCAGGAGAACTTACCTGGCCCATCACATTGCGCTGGGACAGAAATTATTTCCATCATTGCACAAAATAGGAATCAATCTTATTTGATGGCTATTCTTGGAGATGTATTTAGAGAAATAATAAGAGAACTGGGGCCAGGGATTTAGCTCAGTGGGTAAAGCGCCTGCCTGGCAGGTACAAGGTCATGAGTTTGATTCCCGGTACCAAAAAACAAAAACAAAAACAACTAAATTGTTTCATATATTATTATTATTACACATTATTATCTATTATTATTAATGATGAGAATAAAGTGGGAATGAGTAAAAATAATAGAGTAAGTTCCAGTATGTCATTTTGGAAATTGATTAAAAGGCACTGCTCTGCTATATTGCAATATCTCTAAACATATTTTTCAGTTTTGGTAACTGAAAATGCTATTCCCAAAGGCTTCTGCTCACCTTTAACAAGCCTTTAGGTTGAGAGGAACAGAAAGTCCTTACCTAGACCAGCCACATGTTGGAGGTGAGTGAGTAAACTCTCCTCAATTTTACAGTTGAAATGGAAACATAATATACAAATAAAGCAAATAAATTGAGTGAAGAATTACACTTTCCAAATCTTATTGGTGAGATTTCATTTGTCTCACAAGATTAATGCTCATTAAGTCTTCATGTGAAGTTTTACCAAGCAATGTAATTCATTTTTGTAATGGAATGTATTACTATTTATTATTGCAGTTCTGTTACAATTTCCAATTGAAGTGCAGGATCACTTATACCTGTTTTATGATCAGTAATTTATATGGCCTTGAGAACAAATTTTAAAAGCTCTCCAGCCCACAGAGACACTTATAATTTTGTACCATCTGAGGCAATTTTGTTGGATTCTCAATCTACAAGACTGCATTCATGATTCAAAGCCTTAAACAGCCTGGTATCACAACCAGAATGAATAATCATACCGGTTGTTAATTAAATCTAAGACAAGTGATAAAGAGAAAATGGTCACATTAATAATGTAATAAGAGATTAAATACAGCTCCTTGAAATAGGCTGCTGAGATTCACATTACAGCATATGATAAAGAGCATTTTAAAGCCCTTGTTATCGGCTATCAGACCAACAAAGACACTGAAAATCAGCTGAGAGTAAAATTCTCTTATGTAGCATAAAACGATGATGAGAAATTTGATCCTTCATAATGCTAGCTTCAGTTGTTTCATGGAGTCTTACTAATAGTATGTGTTTACAGTTAGATACAAATTCAGCTATGTCAAGGTGAAAATGTTTAGGTGAAGAGAATATTTCAAACACCAAAGAACTAAATATTTTTAACCACAGGTTCAAAAGAGGTGATTTTTCTTCCTTATTCTGTACAAGTAAACACTTAGGGCAGAAGAACTGAGAAGGGGAAAACTTTTTCTTCTAATGCACAACATTGTGCTGTAGGTCAAGCCTAAAGTTAAGAATTTCAGGACAGTAAGGGCTCTACAAATTCTTCTGACTCAACTCTCTCATGTTCTTAAAGAGGAAATAACAGCCAATATTTACATTCACTATTGCTTTGGGCACTTGGTACTGACCAGTTCCCTTCCACCCATTAAGACTGTAATTGATTCCCACTGGTATTAGCATTTAACTTTAGACATTTCCCCTATTTCTTCCTCTTTTCCCTTTTTCCACTCAAGGGTTTTCACATGATATTGTGCTTTATGTGAATTTCAGATTTATTTCATTGTTATACATTATTAATTTGAAAATTTAAAAGTATAATATCTAATCAGAAAAATCTAGTCGGATACCATCTGACTTTATCTAGATCAGATAAATCTTATTAAAGAATTTTAAAGGTTATAATAGAAATAAATTTAATCAGTGCAGTGATTCTATTTTCAATATTTTAAAACATTTTTATGGGAGAAAGAAAATGAAAATTGTACTCTATTTAAGATACAATATGGTCATGCTATTTTATTTAGATTAGCATTTGTATAGGTAATAGCATTGAGCAGTGCAATATTTTTGTGCTACTTACAGGTGTCATCCTTCTACTCTCAACTGGCTTATTTTTAACAAAAGAAAACAGAAAACAAAAACCTTTCCTTCTTTTATACCCTCAAAGATAAGTAGTATTGGATCAAAATCATCAATCAAATTATACTTGATTATTTGACTAGTGTTTACTTAAAAGTCACACATAGTTAAATGATTTCATTTTTTTTCTGAAAATTTGGTTGCACATTTCAATGTAAACAAATTACTGTGGACCCTTGATTTATGAACTCAGTTCATTCATGAGGACTGGTTATAACTCAAGTTGGTTGTAAGTCAAAACTACCTTTCCCCTAAGAAATAATGGGAATATCTATAATGCATTCCAAATCTCCCAAAGTACCCCTTAATTAAGCTTTTCATAATAAAAAGGCTTATAAAATGCACACAATTAATCAGAAACATGAATACTTATCCTAATGTATTCATCAAAAAGTTATAAAATGTGTCTGGTTTACTAGAAACAAAAATTTCATGTTGTGCACTCCATTCAAACTGACATCTTTGCTTGCAAGAAGAGAGGATGAAATGGAAGGTGATTAGTGTTTGGAAGGAAAGGCTACTTACATAAGAACAACAGGAATCTGGCTCTCTGGTGTCCTTTCTTTTCTAGGAAAATCTGTATCCACTGGACTTCCTTACTCTATGAACCTCAGTTCTTACTCTAAAATTGTGAAATCATCCTTTACCAGCATGGAATAATTTACCATTATCACTCATTGGTGGATTATATTTTATGAGATCTGAACTTGTAGTCCTAGCTTTCTCACAAACTATAGATAGGTTATAACCTGCCATCTGCCTTTTGTTTATCCACACAAATAATAGCCTTTCTACCTTGTCTAACGCTGTTGATCATGACTTGCTAATTTTAGTAACACCTTTAGCAACACAGGCTTACAAACTTTTTCTTTGTAAGAATGTTAAGATAGTAGATTTCAATATGCTGTCCATATTAGAGATGGTCACACAAATGTAACTCTCATATTTATTCACAATTTCCTTCTTCTTTTCAATTGTGATTGCTTTCTTTACTTTCATTTCCTTCTTTAGTCTCTTTTCTAGCTTTTGATGGCAGTAATCATAGTGATTATATGAAGCACTGACCAAAGTCTTGTGCACAAACACTCACATCTGGGCTCAGACCGACACAGATATTTATATATACTTTTCTGGCAATGCAAGTCTTTGTTTACATCACATAAGTGCCTAGCATTTGGGTCATAACTCAAGATTCTGGTCATAAATTAGGCCTTGACTTCTGGTTGTAACACAAGTTGTTCATTATAAGGCTGGTTGTAACTCAAGCATCTGCTGCATTAAGTATGGAAACGTGGGTTGTAAAGAAAGAAAACTGAAGCACAATGATTTACTATCAAATAGGATATGTTCTATTAATGAGAAAATTCCACCACAAAATTTAAATACGTGTGTGTATGTGTCTGTATTTGTACAGGAATATATTCACTGTGAAAACAGGATGTGAGTGTACCCTGACTGATTGTAATGCTTTCAGTCTTCAGCTCTCTCATGATTTTTAATCTATGCACTTTTTAATAATGATGCTATTCTTAACACTCCACTTTTGATTCTCATTTATGTCACTACATTTTAACATTTATCTTTTAAAATATTTTTTGTTGCATTTAATTTTCTATTTTTAATTCATGTGTAACATGTACATAACATTGTGTACTGCCTAATGTTTCTCTATAGAAATAGCCCCCAAAAGTTTCCCATGAACATGTGGAAACACGCTGTTACTAGCATGTCAGGTCCTCTTTTCCCTTCGCCAAGGCTGTCCCCCACTCTGCACTGACAACACCCTATGAGTTTGCTTGCTTTGGAGCTCAATATATTTTGACATTCATTTGTTTTCTAGTGGACAGTTATAAAAAGGTTCATATTCTAACCCCCTCATTTCCAACCCCCATCTCTTCTTCCTAGGGA
>PVLA01002853.1:0-26894 GCA_004027455.1 Hydrochoerus hydrochaeris
AACATATGGGTCCTAGTTGCCCGTCTCTGGCTGCCTGTCCAGTGTCTCAGGGTAGTTGTCTCACAGGAATTTTGTAAATCCTCCTCCATGAGCTCTTTCACTTCTCTCACATTATTCACAGAAGGCAAGACCCCACAACCAGTCCTCACAAAGGGGTTATCTAGAGGGCCTCCAGCAACCCCCCTGGAGTCTCCACCCTTGACTCCATATTGAGCATTACATAAAAACATACACATGTGAACTACACAAATTACAATTATCAGTACAAAACATTCCAAGATTTCCACACCCAATTCCCACATGCGGTGTCCTTTTCCTGGAGAAGCGATTGTCACAAGGCGTGGATGGACTAGGGCGCGGCATGGACAGAAAAGGGCGCCGCAAGAAAGCCTGCTACAGTAACAATACTTATCAGCCACCTCTCCTTGGAGGCTCAAAACAACCCCAAATGACAAGTCCTGCCATTGTTGTGGAAACCTTGTTCTGAGCCAAAAGGAAGAGACCTTGCAGCAGGCAGCTGGAAGGCAGATTATTGACTACGCCAGCAGCTGCTGGGGAGACCCAAGTCAGCTCTGGGTTTAGTGTATGGAGGGTTTGCAGGCAGGAAGAATGAAAGCTGGCAGCAGGTTACCATACTCATTAAATGAATCAAGTCTTATGTGATCAGGCAGGTTTGTGTTTAGCTGGTTTACTTGAAAAGAATTGTTTCTCATAAGGCAGGAACATTCTGGAAGGGAGTGCTGAGCCAGCAGGGAGGATTCAGTATGTCCTGTGAGAAGCAGCAGGACACGGACAGTCCAGGCTGACTGAGGTTAGTGTCTATGCGGCCGGCAGGAAGCACATGTCCTGTCTCTGTAGAGCAGCAGGCTACCGATTGCTTTCCACATTTCTGCCAAATTTCTATTACACATTTTCTTTGTTTCTATACTCCAGTGTGACTCCCCTGTTTTTAATTGGCATGTTCCTGTGTCCGTCTTACTTCTAACAACCTCCAGTTCAATGGGGTTGCTGCTGGGGACAAGCTGCCATTCCTGTTCATGGCTGAGTAGTATTCTATTCTATGGAGTAAATACACTGCATTCTGTTTATCCCCTCTTGGGGACACACATTTGCATGACTTTGATCAGTGAGACTATTTTACAACACTAAAATAAAAGCTTATTTCTGGAAGATTAATAATCACATGTGCATAGCTCCTGTCCATGGCATTGCAAGTTAACCTTGGCAGGGAGAGAATTTAATAGTTTTGGGGAGCTGGGGACTAAAACCAGTGCTTTGCTTATGCTGGGCAAGTGCCACACCATGGAGCTCTATTTCCACTTCTGTATTTTTTACTTTGAGACAGGATTTCTCTACTTTGTCCAAGTTGGCTTCTAATTTGTGATCTTCCTGCCTCAGCTTCCCAAGTAGCTAGGATTACAGGCAAATACCACAGTGCTTGGCTGAGAATATTCATCATTTTATGTTATAGTCCCTCTTGAACAAAATTTAATATCTCTTTAGTTCTTTCATTATCTAGCCTATAAAACTAAATCTCTGACATGTGTTTGTTTTATATCTATATGAGATTTATGGTTTTACCTGTGTGGAAATTGTACTTTTGCTGAAATAGTTACTCCGTTGGTTTTCATTCAATAGGTATCAATCTGTTTATATAATAAATACAGACAGGCTTAACCCACATACTCTGATCTGCAATGTCAGGACACAGTGCCAAGCACATTATAGAACACACACACACACACACACGAGTACACACTTGATGTTAAAAGTTAAACATTAACTGGAGTGTATGGTAATATAAAATGCACACTCCACCTTCCAGAAAACATACTTCTTCTGTAGAAATAACCACTGTTGTTAACTCTGTGTCAGCCTTCCTTTCAGGTACTATCATGGTTTATGTCAGTGGACCTAAGTCTCATGTGTTTGCATTGAGCATTTGTGATTGATTGATTGATTGATTGATTGTCTAGCACTTGGATTGGTGGTGTCAGTGCTACACCCACTTAGGGATGGAACCAGCATACAATGTAAAGGCTGGAAGAAGGCATGTCTCTCTCTTGCTGGTTTTCACCTTGCTGTTTACAGCTGGCACAAACTGCAGCCCTGCCATGCCACCCTGCCTTGGAGCCAATTGAGTATGGACTGAAACCTCCAAATAAAACTGTGAGAAATAAACCTTTGCTTTCCCAACTTTGGACATTGGGTATTTTGTCTCAACGATGAGTAAAAAGTAACTAAGACAGAATTTGGTACAAGGAGTGGGGTTGTTGCTGTGACTATACCCGACCATGTTTTTCAAGAGGCTTTGGAAATGGCTTGTGGGCAGAGTTTGAAAAGTTTCAGACATGTCACCTGGATGCACAGAGCTGGAGCAGCTTAGGCTGTTCTGTAGAGGAGATTCTGGTCAGAGCTCAGGAGACCAGAAGGCTGATAGAAAGCCTGATGGTAAAGACCAGGCTTGGGAGGTTTCTGCTGGGAAGAAGGACTGCATTGGTTGTTGGACTCCCCATGATGTGTGTTATGGCTTGGCAGAAAGTTTGTCTGCATTTTGCTCTTGCCCAGAAACTTTGCCTGAGACTGAGATTAAGGGTGATGGACTGATTAATCTGGCAAAGGAAATTTCAAGGCAGTTGAATGTTGAGGCTGTGGCTTGGCTATTGTTGGGGGCTTTTTAGCCAGATATATGCTGCAAATCAAGAGCAAAGAGCCCAGCAGGATAATTTAAAATGCTGTGAGTTTGGCTGGAAGGAAAACTCCAGTAAAGCTGTGGATTGTAAAGATAGAGCTAAGACTTCAATTGCTGAGAAGGAACAGAGAAATAAGAAAGATGGCCAGGGGGCATCCCAGGAAGCAGCAGATCTCCACCCTTTGCAGCCTCAAAACTGCAAAAGTGAAATAATTTTCTCAGAGGAGAAAGCTTCAGAGCACCATGCTCCAAAATGGTGACAGAGGCCACATGAGGTTCCAGAATGGCGGCAACATACAGAAGTAACTAAGTAACCAGGACAGGTATTTTTCTGTGCTCTTTATATAATTATTATTATATAATTGCTATCATTATTAATTTGAAACAGAGTCTTGGTACGTAGCCCAGGGCTGGCCTTGAACTCAAGATCCTCCTACCTTTCCTGGTACAGTGGCACACACCTGTAATCCCAGTACTCAGGAGGCTGAGGCAGGAGGATCACTACAAGTTCAAGGCCAGCCTAAGCTACAAAGTGAGTTCAAGGCCAGCCCGAACTGTATAGTGAAACCCTATCTCAAACAGATTAACAAACAACAAACAAATAAACAAGAAAATAAAGGAAAAGAAAAAAAGACTTGAATAGAAAGACTTTTTATTCAAGGCTCTGGAGTGGTGCGGGAGACCTGACTGCAGCAGGTGCAGTGTGGCCGTGGCTCTGGCTCTTCTATGTTTGCACCGTCAGCGGTGGACTCCAGGAAATGTGCTGTAACCTGCCTCTTCATTTACCATTAAGGTCTGGAGAGCTTTGTGTTAGTTTACAAATACATTTCTCATTCTTTTTTTTTATTTTTAAATTTTATTTTAAAAAGAAAAAAGAAAAGCAGAAAAATCAAGAAGTAAACAAACCTAAAAAACAACAACAAAACAACAATAGGCATCTAGGTTTTCAAAGCATGATAGGACTTTAACAGTGGTTGTTGTGTTGCGTATTGTTATCTTCAGAAAAGTTGCTCAAGTTACCACATACAGGAATAAAATAAGACAGCAAAACAGAACAAAACATTGGATTTCGAAAACCAGACAGAAGGACATGCCCACAGTGGCCTCTGTGCACACCACCATCTTCCAAGTGGATGCCCAGGCCACCAGCCCAGGCCTGCAGTCAGTCAGACAACACAAGCATTGAGCTGTTCCTTTCTCCTGCACTGTTACCATCTCACCCTGAGCCCTCGAATCAGCCAGGGCCCTGGAGGGGGAGGGGCAGGGTGCTCTTCTGGTGTCCCAGCCCACCCGACCCCATGGTGGACTCTGGCCCATGGGAAGGCCTCTCAGTCTTTTAAATCGTTGTCCATGCATGGCAAAAACATCACAATTTATTTAGCCATTCCCCTACCTGTGGACTTTTAGAGAATGTCCCCCAGCTTTGTAATCACCAGAATAATTCTGCAATAAATATCCCGTCTTTGCATATCTGTGTATACCGCTGAGTCACAGGACACTCTGAAGATGCCCAGGATGAAGCAGTAGAGCTAAAGAAAATGCACGGCCAGTGTTCTGACAGATGCTGTGAAGCGCTGCTTCTGGTGGTGACAAAAATGTCTTATGCGACCAGGTGGTGGAGGGAGAAGCAGGGTGGGCAGCGGTGCCTTCTGCTCACCTCACAGAGGTGTAGATCTCTCCTTTCTCTCGGGCTGCGGTGCCCACCGTGAGAACCACGCGTTCAGACCCTGCTGCAGCGGGCCCTGCCGCGCTCCTCCTTGCCCACCTCCTGCTCTGCTCTGAGAGGTGGAAGCTGCACCAGGCCTCCTCCTCCGGCTCCATCGCAACCCGAGCTCACCAGGCCGATTGCTTCCTCTTTGAGCTGCTGCGGCAGCCTGCCCTGGGCTGGTGTTCCCCGTGGTGCTGGGCTGGGTGGTCTGAGAGCAGGTGAGGCAGATCCGGTGGCTACAGGGATTTGCACAGGGCGTCTTCCAGCTCTGCCTCCACAGGGGGCGGGCGGAGTGGGCTGGGGCTCTCCCTCCTCTGGGACTCTGCCTCTGCCTCTCTCTGGTGCTGCGGGTTGAACCCAGGGCCTCCTGCTTGCTGAGCCAAGGCTCTGGCCCTGAGCTACACTCAGCCCTTGGGACTCTTCCTCAGGAAAGTTCCACCTTCCTGACCCAGTTACCCAAAGCTCCACCTGTTACCGGTGTGTCTGGGTCAGGCTTTCCACATGAGAGTTTGGGTGGGACACAAATGCTCCGCACGTTGCAGTGTGTTTTAAAATTCTGTGTTTTATTTCTGTTGTGGCCGCAGGATGAGTCAGGGCTTATACACAAAGTGCTCTACTAATGAGTTATCCCCAGCGCCTTCCACGATTATTAACTATTTCATTTCTTTTACCTTTTATACCTGAAGAATGTTGTGTAAATGCGTCGTGTTTGAATAAGCAGGTATCCTAACATGCACCCGGTAGATTTTATTCATTCATACTGTTAGTTTCTGTTCCATTCCATGAGATGGACCGAATCCCTTCCCTGTCTCTCAGAGCACATGGTCCTGGAAATGGAGAGAGGAAGGACAGACAGACATGGGGTGTCAGGGCATGGGGTCCACGGAGGAGGATAGTGGGATGATGAAGAGGCAGTAAGCAGAAGGAAGCACAGAGGTGTCTGGTTTTACTCAGAGTAAAGTGAGGATAAAGGCCTCACTTCACAGGTGCAGGTTAAATCCTAGCCTGAAGGCAGTGAAGGGCTGAGTTATGGGAATCATTCTGGTAAGGAGCAGTCCAGGCCTGGAGAACAGCATGTGCAAAAGCCCTGGGGCAGGAGTTTACTACACACAGCCTTGGGTTGGTGTGACCAGAACTGAGCAAGGCAGAAACTAGGTGGGGATTAGGTGGGGCAGAAGGGTGTGTCTCTTGGTCACATACTTTGCAGCTCAGTTATGGAGCTGGGATCTCAGTGAGACAGGCACCCAGACCCCAGAAGCCACTGGAACAGTAGAAATGAGAACTGAAGCCTGTTTTCACCTGTTGAAGAATGCTTCAGGTGCTGTGCTGGTCTAGACTGTGTTAGGACAGGCCAGAGAAGCAGTCTGAGATGATGACTGCTGTGTTGGGGCAGTCACCGAGGAGGTAGTCAGAAAGCTCAGCTTCTGTCTGATTTGAAGAGGAAGCTGCGTGGCTGGGTGCAGCGCTTATGCCTGTAATTTCGGCACTCAGGAGGCTGAAGCAGGAGGGCTGTGTTCGAGGCCAACCCGGGCTATATCAAAAAGACAAAACAGCAACAAAAGGGTAAAGTGACAGAATTTTTCCTTGTGTTCTGTCTGCATGGATGAAGGATGTGACAGAAACACAAGGTAAGGGTGACACCGAGGGTCTAGGCAGGAAGGACGGTGAAGCTGGGGTTTCCCTTGGGGAGCTGGGTGAGTTCGAGGGAGGTGCTGGTTTGCAGGGTGTGGAGACAGTGCACGGCCAGCCATGCATTCACTGTGGGTCTGGGGTCACTGTCTTTCTGGGATTACCGTCTGGCCACCAGGTGGGCTCCAGAGAAGTCTCAGGGAACAGTTTCCCCACAGTGGCCTCAGCTGGCCCGAGGTCTGGAGGCCAGTCCCACAGTGACGTGTTTGCCAGAAGCATGGAGCAGCTGCTGCTTCCTCCCTGGCCCGAGGGGAATGGGCAGTGGGTGGGGCTGGGAGGCCATTCCAGGCTCCCCACAGAGGTGAGATCATGGCCTGTTTCACTTCACCGTGTCTCTGGCTGACCCAGGGACCTCCTTCTCCACGGGGGCTGGCCGGTACCTGTGCACCAGGCACATTTTCTCCTCCACCCACCTGTGCACATCTGGGTTGATTCCTGTGTCTCCGACCAGACCTGACTCCCCCACCCCCAACCTGCCTGCCAGTGGAGGAGCTCCTTTCCTCAGGGCACTCAGCTCAGCACGGAGCAGCTTCGAACAAGCACAGAGAGGACTAAGCGATAAGACAGGACCAGGAAGTGTGCAGGTCCTGGGGACATCTGGAGACACCTGAGAGCTTACATCGGACACTTCAAAGACTCTGCCGGCCGAGATGCAAGATTGCCCAAGAACTTTGACCACAGATGTTCACTGGGGTCCTCCCCCTAATGTCCCCTGCCTTCTCTCCATCCCTATAAAAGGGACACACTCCTCTTTGTTCAGGGTAGATGGTCTTAGTCATGCTCTCTGCCTGAAGCCAGGCACGATACACTCCACGCCATGATGCCTTTGCACAGCCTGCTGGTCTCTGCCGCTTACTTACCTTACCGTTCCCTACCTCGGCTGCCATGGACGCTGGGCAGGTGTTGCAGTAACGGTCAGGGGAGGGCGGCCATCTCTGACAAACTGACTTTGCCTCCTGTGTGCAGGTACCCAGTAGTGGATGGCAGGGTTGAGAACCCCTGCCGTTACCTCGCAGACGGCTGGTGGGTTCTGGTGCCATCTCTGCCCATGGCCACCTTAACTATAGCAGAGAAAGAGGAGTTTCTGAGAGGCCCAGGAGTCTCAGCTGAACAGATTTTTAATGCAAGGAGAAAGCAGTTAACTGTCCTGTGGTAAAAAGGTTAATCATGTAGACATTGTTTTTCTTTTCCTTCTCTCTTTCATGTCTCTCTTACAAAACATTAAATATTTTCTGCATTTTATTGACTGCCTTTTATGTTAGTATTGACTACTCCCCTCACCTAGGAATTGATGGAAGAGTGGCAGTTAAACCTTAACATGTTCAGCAAAACCCCAACAAAGTAAAATAAAATAAAACCCAGTGTACCCAATGGAATTTGAATTTCGAATAAGCCATAATTACTTTTTTAGTGTAAGAATGGCCCATATGAGTATTTGGAATATACTCCTAAAGATACGGGGAATGAAACTCCTGACCTACTATATGTATGGTACAAGTTCGTGTTCACTAAAATCAAAGAATGAATTTTAGGAACAACGGTGGTTAAGAGTAGGAATATTTGAGAGAAAGAAAGCTTCTGTCTGAGAGAGAGACAGAAGGGGTCCTGAGTGGGTTGCCAAAGATTCTGTATTTTCTCAGGATTTTTATAGAATAAAATAATGAGGTGAGGTGAGTCTAAAATTGGGAAAAACTGGGAACTTGCAAGGCAGATGGGCATGAGGTGGGACAAAGCTATGTTCAGCCAATAAGATTAATAGGTCAGGTAAGATTGATTAAAGTGGGAACAAGTGGGGAAGCGAGTCACCCAGAAGGCGGGCATTCTTAGAGAGCAGTGACTCTTCCCCAGGATTTGGAATGGTGACTCCCGGTTTCTCAGGGTGATCCAGACTTAATCCCCAAGGATTATACTTAGGGTGTGGTCGCATTTGTTTTGTTTTCTGTCCTGAGATCTGGCCCACACCAGGGGGTGTGTGTCTCTTCCAAGGTCACCCGACATCTGGTCCTCTGTGCCGGCTTCTTGGGGGGCCCAGCCCTGTATGACTGCCTGTAATATTTCTAACTAGCTCAGCTGCCGGTAGCACTAATTAAAAAAAAAAGATGTGCTATTTACTTGGAACTGAAGTCCTGTATTTTACTGGACAATTCAACCAGGCTGTGAATTCAGGTCAGCTTTTTCTGACTTCAGACCCATCCAAGCTATTGAGCCTGTGAGAAATGGTATAAAATGCTGTCTCTGGGTTGTGCCCCAAGGAGCTCACCAGGGACACCTAGGAGCCATGACTTTTGAGCATCCTGGACCACAGGTCACGGGTTCCCAGGTGGCCCTGCAGCACAAGGCACAACCTGTTGACAACACTGGACAAAGTTACGCTTGTGTCTTCTGTGGCCTGAATGTTAGCCCTCCCCGAGTTTATGTATTACAACCCTCACCCTCAAGGTGATGGTGTCAGGAGGAGAGAGAGGAGGGCAAGGGGGGCACTCAAGAACAGGGTCGGTGCTCAGGGTGCTCAGCAAGAAGGCTGTGTCTAGGGCACCAACGGCTCTACCCTGGTCTTAGACTCCAGTCGTCAGAACTGTGAGCATTTCTGTTCCATATAAGCCCCTCAAGTTCATGGTATTTTGTGATATCAGCTTGAGGGGACTTAGATGGGGCTGTCCTTTGAGTCTGGGAGCTCCTGGCTGTCTGGTTTTGTTATAGACAGCTAAGTGAGGTGGAAATGTAGTAGGCAATCAGACAGGGAGTCAGTGCAGAAGATAAGGGTGCATCAGGACTGGGGCTGGGGCTGCATCTCAAGGTTAAGCCATACTGGCTAGATTTTGCACACTGCCCTGAAGGATGGACAGAGGCTTGGGGTTATGGGTTTTACCCTTTTGAGACTTCTTACTATCTCACTAGAGGCGGGGTACCCTCTCCCACCAACTAAGACGAAGGCCAGTGAAACTATAGATGACATTAAGACTGCAGATTATGGATCAGGGTTAACAAAGTTACTCAGATACCCTTGTGATATTACATCAATATTACGGAAATGACCATACTGAAGTCCTACTGGTTGATCATAGTTCTGACCCACATTGTACCCATCTCATGATTTTGCTCTATAAAACTTTCTTTGAGAGGTGGGCTCATTAGCAGCCACGTGGGACTCCTCCTGTCTCTCAGGAGCTATCCTATTCCCCATTCAGTTCTCCAATAGATTTTCCTACTCCTAACCCCTGTTGTTTCTTAGAACTCATTCTTCAACTTCAGGGGACACAAACTGGCATATTTGACATCTAGCATTTCCCCTATTTCAGTTTCTCAGTGGATGTGAGCACCTTCTGGTGCAAGCTAGGTAACTGGAAACCAGCATCAATCCTGCAATTTTCATGTTTATTTAAATCAAGCAAGTGGTGATTCAAAGTAGTCAGTCATGGTTTTAGTCTTAAATACCTGGTTTAAATCTTGATATAACCTTATTGCCTACTGAGTTACACCATTTTTAATGTGATACTCTATTAGCTTCAGGCCTCTGTGAACAAAACGATTAAAGATAATCTTATCAAAAGCAAATGCCATCAAAATGATGAAAATATGTGATCTGGTGTGTAAGTTTTGTAATTTAGGCTTTAAAAAAAAACTCTGATCTAATAATTTCCACATTTCCACAGTAAAGAATGCTGGCTGCATAGCAGCACTATGGGATTGCCATAGACTTCCGGCCCATTCGCCATTGGTGAATCTTGGTCAACTGTAGAATCAGGGGAAAGGCCCTATGGTTGTTTTGTATTCTCTTGGGACAATCATCCGTAGAGCTAAGCAAGAGTACAATATTATATCAAATATATATGTAAACTGGAATGAAAGCAAGGAGTGGGGTCAGCAGCCTGCAAAGGCACAGACATCAAGGGGAGCAATTCACTGAGGTATGGAGCAATCCTGTGAATGGCATCCTTAGGCTTCAGCTGTGCGTGGACCAGTCAGCATCTGGAGTGTCCAGAGCAGGGCTTTGAGTGTACTGTCTCTTCTGAGTGAGCTTCACAGGAGCTGTCTGGTTCAGGTAAATTCTCCAGAAATTCAGCAGGACTCTGGAATGGTGGAGGGTCTAAGGCTGGATTTCTGAAACTTTAAGAGCTGTTAATATGCACCTGGGTTATACGTGTGTACAGAGATGTCTTCAGGTACAGCTGGGATTTCAGCTAAATTTTTATGGAGCTGGTTACAGGCTTTTTTTTTTTTAAACTTTGTAGAGCTTTGAGACTTGCATGTTGTAAGTAGTGCTTAATCTAGTTTTAGAGTTACCTCTGCTACAAATCCAGGCCTGTTGTCACTGCCAGTGGTCAGGGGCCAGGGCCAGTGAGACAGATGCTGAGGCTGAGCTGGCTGCAGGGGCGTGGGTGCCAGTGCTGCAGCTTGAGCTTGCAGAACTGCAGCGAGGGCAGGTCTGGCTCTGATTAAGGCATATTTTCCAGAAGTACCGTGTAAAGATCTTCTGGCTGAGGTTGATGTTTCAGTCAATTGGATTCCCAGAGAGGGGGATTAGGTCACCAAACTGCATTGTTTTGAAGGTTTCCACACAGCAGCAGGAAGCAGTAGCAGGAGAGCTTTGTCCAGGGGGACCACAGCACGTCTAGCTTGTCAGTCACTCCGTTTCTAACAGAGCTACTTTCGTCCATATACAAGGTATACTCAGCATCTCTCAGAGGGCTCATTTATAGGTTTTGTTGGCTTGGGAACAGTGTATCAGTCCCTGCCAGGTGGTCATGGTCTGCCGGGCCCAGCATGGCAGGCAGGTTTGAGTGGTTTTATCACCACAAGAATTAGATGAGGATTTTTGCGTAGGAGTCCTTGGTACTGGGTGAGGCTCAGCACAGCATGTGGCACTGGACAGTTAGGTCTTGGTCCAAGGTGACCTTACCAGTTTTTTGATCAGAAGGACAGTGAGGGGAGGCAGCCCTTAGTGACTGGATCCATGTATTGGCACAAGTAGGCCACTAGCTGCCCCAGGGACTGACAGTCTGAGTAAACATCATTGTTTTTGTGAACTCAAGGTGCAGGTTCTAGCCGGGCGTGGTGGCTCACGCCTGTCATCCCAGCACTCGGGAGGCTGAGGCAGGAGGATCGTTGCAAATTCGAGACCAGCCTGGGCTACAAAGTGAGCTCAAGGCCAGCCTGAACTGCATGGGGAGACCCTGTCTCAAAGAGACAAAAAAAGATGCAGGTTCTATAGAAGCCAGGAGCTCCAAGGAATTTGCAGTTTCTTTCTTATAACCAGTTTCTGCCTGACATTGCAGCGGAGCTTTTGTGTTTTCCAGCAGGCACTTTGGTGGGCATTAATCCGGAGTGCAGCGATGGTGTAAGGGCACAGTTACAGAACAGTAAACTTAGAGACATGCTATCGCGAAGCTAAAAATCAAATAGTCACCTCTGTCTATGCTCCTGGTACTTGTCACATAATTACCATGCTGAGTTCAGTCAGCCTTGAGTGTCTGGGTCCAGCCACTCTCCTGATAACGCACTGGGGTGATGTGACTATGTCCAGCTTGTGTTTTCCTTCGTTAAAAGAATAGAGACATTGTTTCCGACTTGCTTCAGGGACTTTGTTTGGGACAGTGGCCCAGTCAAGGGCACCTGTAACTTTGCTTGCTCTACTGGAACCCCCTCCCCTCGTCCCCAGGATGTTCCTACCTTGTGGTGAACAATTTCTTTTAGGTAAATCTATTTAGAATTTGCTTGTCTGGCAGTATGTGACTTAATTTATGTAATCAATCAAGTAATAAGCTGCCATCGGCCTTGTGCTTCCTGCTTGAAAACTGTATTTAAACTGAATTCTAAGCTGACTTGTGGCTGGTGATTTGGACTCTGATATAGCTCTTCGGCCTGCAGGTGTAAGATCAATAAACATTGCCCTCTAGATTCCCTCATGCCAAGTCTCCCATGTGGCTGGTTACTGGTTTTTCTGCAGCAATATTTTGTGCTGGGAAACTAGTGAGGCAAGCTGTGAGCGCTTCTGCGAAGAGGGTAAACGTGTTTTTGAACCTCTGGGAAACTGAACACAGGTCAGTTAACCTTTGAGTTCAGAACTGGGGTCTTTCCATTCAGAGGCAAGTGGGTGCTGGCTGACAGGAGCCAATGGCAGAAGAAGGCATTTTTTTAGGTCCAGGCTGGTGTACCAGCAGGCTATGGGTGGCAAAAGACTGAGGCAACATGTGGCGGGTAAGCATGGTAGCACCGACAACTCAGAGAGCTTGAACTGGTGCGACAGGCAAGAGGTGCATTTCAGAATGTGACAGTCTATAAACATTCTGTGGTTCAAGCAGGAGGGGAAAGAGAAACAGGCTGTCTTGGAGGGGCCCAATCTGTCATCAGAGCCTCCTTGAAAATAGTGGGAGAGTTCCCAAACCACTGTGGCAATAGTCCAAGTGAGATGGCCTTTTTTTTACACGGTCTATGGGTCCTCTCATTCAAAGGCGGGGGGCTGACCAGGCTGGCGTGAAGTGTGTAGTGCAACAAATACTTCCTGTTTACCCCAGCATGGAGGACTTGGAGGACTCCGTGCCATGCCAATTAGCAAATTCAGTCCGGCATTTGGAGTATCACTGACTCCACTGAGCAGGGGAAAAGGCATTTTTTATTGCACCTAGGAAGATTTTATCATTAAATATTATTCCTGTTTTCACAGGCAGCTCCTAGAGCCAAAATACTCTGCTATTCTTTTTTTATTTTAAAGAGAATAAAACAAAAGAGAACAGAACAAAGCAAATCAGAACAAACAATGCAAGCAACACAGCACTTCACAACAAGACAACCGGATATTAACAGTAGCTACCATAATGTCTCTTTCTTTGAAATAGTTGAGCATAGCTTCACACACAATAATGTCAAACATAACAAAATACTATAAAACCATTCAAAAAAAGAACGCATTACAGGACTTCAAAACCGAATAACAGAAAACGAACAATAGCTACTATAATATCTCATTTTCCTCAAAAAATTTGTTTATACCATCACACATAATAAAATCAAATAAGACACAACAGATAGAACCAATCAAAACAGAACAACAAAAGCATGGTAGGACTTCAAAACAAGGTGATAGTAAATCAGCACTGGCTGCCATAATGTCTTGTTTTATTCAAAATAGCTGTTCATACCATCACACATAACAAAATCAAACAAAACAGAATGAAACCCATCAAACCAATGAATGAAAGCATTATAGGACTTCAAAGCAATATAATAGGAAACCATGATTACCGTAAAATATCCCATGATTTCAAAATAGCTGCCCCTACCGTCTGACAGCATAAAATCTAACAAAATAAGACAGAACAAAGCTGAACCTTAACAAAATTGTGTGAACAATGCGAGAGTCCAAGATAAGACAATAACCTGCCATTCTAACAGTTCCTCCAACAGGGACACTCTCCCTTTGGAGGAGGAAGTTGAATGCAGATCATAACAGCCCAATTTCTCCACACAACCTCATGTCAGTCTGTGCACCAGCAAGTTTTCTTCTTGAGCCCTGCGATTCAGAAGAAAAGGTTGAGCTCACCCGAGTGCTGTTTCTGTGCAGAGGAGAAACAAAAGCCGAGTGAGCGGACTGTGGCGGGCCTGCGCTGCTGGCCGGTCTTCTGGCCTCCGCGGCCTGGAACCAGAGCCCACGCATCAGGGCTCTAGCGCTGGAAGGAACAGAAGTGGCCCTGGGCTTACTGTGTCATTATTGTTATGATGATTACTTTGATTTATTTTTTCTGGTTAAAACTGAAATGATTTTATGGGCTTTCGGGTGATTTATGACTTGCCCTTTAGAATGGTTATTTTCTTTTCCTGGGACCTGTGCTTCCTATGAGATACTGAAAAACTCTTACTTTAAAAATGTAAGGTAGCCAGGCACGGTGATGATACCTGTAATCTCAGCCTGCTGGGAAGCTTGGGCCAGAGGCTCACAGCTTAGGACTTAGCTACATGGCAAGACTTGGTCTCAAAGTAAAAAATAAAAACTTTGAAAAAGTTGGGTTATAGCTCAATACAAAGGCCCTGGATTCAATCTCCAATACCAGACAAATAGAAAAATCCTGAAAGTGTGGAATATTTACTATAGAAACAACATATTGTCACTGGGGAATTTTGGGTAAAGAGAAAAGCATGAAAAGAAAATAAATCACCCCAAAATCTTATGACCTTGAGTTGACTATTACTGACCTTTTGGCATACTACTTTCTTACCTCTTAGGGTATTTTACTTTTTTAAAAGAAATTTTGGAGACCCAGACCTTGGTGTGCCAAAGACTTACACTCCCAGTGGCTGTGATTTTTGCCCTTAAAATACATATATAGTCATGCATTATATTTTGGCGTATTTATTCCTTATTCGTGCAAAAAGTGTATCCTAAGTATTTTCCCAACCACCAGGTTGCATGCAGGATTTTTCCCTCCTATTTCTACTTTCTGAGACCCAGAGTGGCCAGTGGCTGGTGAGAGGTGGCCGCTCTAGTCCATGGCTGTGGCAGGAAGTGTGGCAGGGCCTGTCCATGGGGTCCATCTGCCTGGCCGCTCTGTCCCAGACCATCCACATATGCTGCCCAGCCTCAGTGGGCACCTGCTCACGGGGGCCCCCCACAGGGATGCTTTTGGGTCCAATCCTCATGCCCCAGACACCCCCACTCCGGGCCGGGGTTGGGGAGGTCAGTCTTTATGGTGTCTTTGTCACGCCATCCTGGGAGGACAAGACACAGGTGGAGGGAAGGCCAGCCAAGCTGTCTTTGTCCTGAAGCTGCGATTCCACAGCTCAGAGGGTAAGCACTGATTGCCTGCCCTCTGCCTCCATGCAGGGTGCACATCAGCTCACCTCTTCTGCCTCCTCCACTCCCTCACCCGCCAGACCAAGCTCCCCAAACCCCATTGAGTTTCCCAATTGCATGGTCAGAGGGGGATTCAAGGGGCTATGTGGGGAACCCCTTATCTAGAACAGTAACACCCCGGGAACTGCACTCAGAGCATTACCTACGTTATCTTTTCATTCTTATGACACTGGACAGTGTTGTTACTCTGTGTGTGCTTCCTCTTATTGGCCGTTTCCCCTGAGCTAAGAAGGCACAGCAGTGGGATATGTCAAAGATGAGTATCTAGTAATCAGCAAAGCCAAGGTACGAGCGCAGGTCCGTCTCATGCTAAGACCTTGTTGTTTCCACTGTGGCGATCTGACTGCCTGAAGATGGTGACATTGTAGAAATCTGTTGGGTTAGTGGATTTCAGTAAACCAAAGAGTGCATTTATTTTTTTCCACTAGGACTCGAACTCAGGACCTTGCTCTTGCCAGGTAGGCCCTGTGCCAGTGAGCTGTATCCCTGGCCCTGTTATTAACAACATAATGTTCTGCACCTTTGTTTTCTCCTTTCACATCACATTGTATTGTACCCCTTGGCATATGAAGGTGGCC
Source organism: Hydrochoerus hydrochaeris (assembly GCA_004027455.1). Taxonomy (NCBI): domain Eukaryota; kingdom Metazoa; phylum Chordata; class Mammalia; order Rodentia; family Hydrochaeridae; genus Hydrochoerus; species Hydrochoerus hydrochaeris. Next base: position 15,516 of record PVLA01002853.1, read on the forward strand.
AGCTGTGGCTCACAGGTTTAGTATCTGGTTACCTGTCCATTTTATATCACACAATGTTTGTCATCACTCTTAGTTATAAATGCCAAAATTTCCTCTGGCCTTCTAGAAGTGTAAGGGGGATATTAAGAAATGTCTGGAACCATCAGGGGTCAGTGTCTGAGAGCTCATAGCCAAGGTCCCGGCCACTAACAGCCGCTGAGGCCCCTGTGCCCATTGCAGGGTGCTGTCCGTTGCACAGGTGTGAAGCGGCCTCTGAGTATCAGTGTCCTCCTCCCCCTCCTCCTCCATGTGGCCAGTGACCCCAGAGGGACTCTCCTGTTCTGGAAGCCACACAGAGGTCAGCAGTGAGACAGGGAGGCTTGGGGGTCTCTTCTGGAGGCTGCAGAAGGCCACACTGGCTTCCGTTCCTGACCTTTCCTGCCCCACTGCTGGGTCGTGTACCCCCAAGTCCACACACTCTGTAGTTCAAGGAGAATCAGTGTGGCTCCTTCCGGCTGGGGGATAGCACCACCCGAGCGTCATAAATGGTGCAAGGGTCTCGGGAACTCCTTAGGGTCCTCTGGCCTGGCTGCAGCCTGGTTCCTAATGTGGCGCCTGTGAGTCTCCCGCGGGTGCAGGCCCGAGAGGTGGAGGGCCCAGCGAGGGTGGAAAGTAGCTTCCTCCTGTTGGCCGTTTCCCCTGGCAATAACTCAGCTCCAGCTTTCTTTCTTTGTTCTGTTCCATCAGTAATTATTCATCTGTCTGCTCTTCAGCTTTGAGAGTTTGGTTGATTATTTCCTCCGCTGTCTTCTTGACTCCATATTTTTTCTTTCCTTTCTTTTAATCCACCATTTCCTTATTCTTTTAGCCCTACATCTTTGGCATACTCCCTCTGCCTCCGCTTTTTTTTTTGGGGGGGGGGGTACTGGGAATCAAACTCACAACCTCACACTTGCCAGGCAGACGCTGCACTGCTGAGCTAAATCCCTTTTTATCATTTTCATGCAGTCTTAGCAGTGGTGGGGATAAACATGTCATCAAATGTGTCGTGTTTAAGCAGAGGTGCCTGCTGCAATATGACTCAGGGTAATATTCATCGAAAAGCTCCCCGTCCCTGTCCTGATTTAACCAGTGCTGCTTGCTGCTGTTGTCAGGGCGCCCATGAGCCTACCAGGCCCCCGGGGAGCTCGGCTGATGACTTCGGCATCCCAGAGCTGCTGTCCAGCAGTGGCTGATAGTAGCTGGATCAGAGTGCAACAGCCCTGCCCATAAAGCAGTGCCCCAGAACCCAGGGAAATGTGGCCATCAGAGGGGGACCTCACCTCTGAAAGCTTGGGGAGGCATAGTGGACGCACTACGTTGTGTTTTATATTCTCTCTCCTAAAGCTTTTCTTAATTATTTACTTCATCAGTACACATATGTCTCAATTTTTACAAGCACATTTTGTTTAGAAAGACTAGATGAAACTTAAATTTGAAGGTTGGGAAAGATGAAGAAATACTGTAGATTTAGGGGGAAATGATCCCAAAATGTTCAGACATAAGAGGGAAAAATCTCAAGTCAAAATACAGTTCTCATCAAACTTCGAGGGACAAGATTAGGTGCCTGAGTACGCAAGGATTATCCTGAGCTCCCACTTTTTAGCTGATACTGCATGTGGGGAGAATGGGGAGGACTCTGAGTCCGGGCACGGTGAGTCCGGCTAATGCTCGGTTCTCTCTGTTCCTCCAAATGAGCCCAGCTGGATGAATGGTTTGACCGAGCAGGTGCTGTCCTTATGAAATCTCTACTGGAATTATGAGACGGAAGACAGGAAGGTGACTGGGCCGCCCGCCCAGCTGCAGTGGACACAGGCCTTGCTTTTAACACCACGATGAACGTCCCCCTGCTGAGTGGTCAGCATTGGAGGCATGGAGCTGGAGCTGGGACCTGCCCGGAGGAAAGTCAGGAGCAGGCACAGCCAGGGGACGTATGACCCCTGGAGGGCCACTGAAGGCAAGCGGAAGTCATTCCACCCATATCAGACTGTGAGAGTAATGGTGACCGTGAGAGGCAAGACCATGGGGACAGGACCAGGAAGTGACCTGAATTAATTCAACAAACCAAGCAGAGCAAGTTGGGGGAGTCCAAGCTTTGCTCTGTGGGTAGGGCTGGGTCACCCAGATCTTTCTCTTGACCCAGAGGAGTGGGAAGTCTTGGGTCTCAGCTGGCATTGCCTGGGGCACTCTGGTGTCCATGTGGGTGTCCAGCTGCCGCAGGCACAGGAGCTGCTGAGTTTGGCAACTGCCCTCCTCCGTACTCTCCAGCCCTCTGCTGTCCTGCTTCTAGCTGGCACCAGCTGAGCCCTTGCAGTTTGGATTACATGGGTCTCTTTAGAGCCAAGAGGATGTGTGTGTTTGTGTGCATGTGGGTGTGTAATGAGAGAGCGGCAGAGGGAGGCAGAGAGAGTAAAGGAATCAGGCAGCTCACACCATTGCAGGCTGGCAGGTGCCTGGCTCAGGGAGAGCCGGCCACAGCATCCCGGGCAGCCTGCTGGCTGGGTTTTCTTTGGTGAAAGTCAGTTTTTTCAAGTGACTGTGTGAAGCCCACATGAATCACATCTGCTTTGCCTGAAGTCTGCTGTTCTAAATGTTAATCTTTACTACAAAGAGAAACCCTTCACAGAAACATCCGGCGTAAGGTTTGTCCACACATCTCAGAACTGTGGTGCAGCCCAGCTGGTGCATAAAACCCACACGCATCTCTTCATTCTGCCTTCGCCCAGAGCCTGCTACCGATGTATATTCTACCACCCAGCAAATTAAAAAGAGAAGTAGGTTGGTTCTTGGAAGCATGAAACTCACCTTAGTGATGTGAATTCATTTTCATGCTCTCATTATTGGGCTCTCACTTTAGCATGGCCTAATTTCCACTACCAGGAATAGGCCGGGCGCGGCGCTAATGGGAAATGATCTATTTAGTGGTTTGTGTGATCATCCTTTGGTGTCTAGGGCTCTTGTACTGGATGAGCGCCCGCAGGGAGAGGCTGGATGGAACCATGCTTTCTGCTTACCGCTGCATTAGGAATTAAAGAGAGAAAATGTGTGTGTGCTCAGGGGAAGACCAAGTATATTACAGATATTTATTGTATCATAATCAGTACAATAACTTCCAAGTACCTTCTGGTCACAAGCTTTGCAGAGGATAAAATAATTCTGTATGGGCTGAAACCAGAGGTTCTCCTATAGGGAGCTCAGTTTGCAGCTGTGTCTGAGAGGTGCCTGGCCTCCTCTAAAGGCTCGTAACGAAGCTCTGATTTTGGTGGGCCGTGTGATCAGCACAGTGACAAAATACATTTAGACGCAAAGCTGGACCATTCAAACGTGATATGCATATATCATACTCTGTGGATGGGCAACACTTTTTCCAATTAGAGTAATTTTAATCAATTTGATGTTTATAAATACCACAATGAGTTAATTGCCACAGTGTGTTAAGTCATATTCAGTCTACAGAACGGCGCAATGGTTTGGGCACAATGGTTTGGGCCTGGTGGCACATGCCTGTGATCCCTGCATGTGGGAGGCTGAGGCAGGAGAATCACTACAGGTTTGAGGCCAGCCTGGGCTACCTAGTGAGACCCTGTCTCAGCAAAGCAAAAAGCAAAAACAGAAACCCCAAAATAACAGCTCGCATAATGGTTCTGAGCCATCTTTTGAAACATGACAAGGTTGCTCTTCACGGATCATTTTTAACTTGATCTGTTTGTCTCCATCCAAGATTAAGCGTGTGGCAGGTAACACAGACATTTTAAAGGAGGGGATGAAGACTTCTGTTTCTCTAAATGAAGGACTTAGTGTGCTGCTTTGTTTGTCTGGCTTTTGCTCCTAGGGTGCTCCGAGGAGGGCCTGGTCTGCTCCCGGTGGAGGAGCAGCTCTGAGGTGCTCTTGCTATCTGGATGGTTTTATTCGCAATAAGGAGGGCGGTGCTCACACAAAGGCCCACTTACTCTGCTTCCTTAACTCCTTCAGGACTTGGAAAGTGCGGGCAGAGAAGCTTACTTTTGAAAGAACGTGAAGAACTTAAGGCTCTTGTGTTTACAGAAAAAGAAACGGCTCTCTGTGTGTGAAGTGGGTGCGCTAACAGAAGCCATGCAAACTAAAGTTGTGCTGAAACACCACAGTTCATGTCAAGACTTAGAGGTTGATTCTGTGGCGAGGCTTCGGGGACCCAGCCACAAGCACTTGTGGCTGTTTCAAAATGATATAACACGTACGGCCAGGATGCTGGCGATTTTAAAAACAGCGAAATGCATTTGTCCTTCGGACAAATTATTTTATCTCTGCCTTCCCCCTACACCTGGTCTTGTGTTTTTTGCCCTTCTCTGTGTTGCTCTGGACCACAAGAGGCTGGTAATGCTTCGGACGACCTTGGAGTTGCATAAAACACTACAACAATCAGGTGGCCCCAGTGGCACCACAGACACCTCTACTACTCAGGATTCCAGGCTTTCTTCTCTCTCCTTAAGTCTTCGAAGTTCTTATAAATCAAGGGGAAGAAGTTTAGAGTCAGCCTTAAGTAAAATGTGTGAAGAGTGGTATTGGCAGGATTAGTGGATCCTGAACCCCCTGCTCGTCAGAATCATCTAGTGTGCTTTTGCAAACACGCAGCCTTGGTGTCCATCGCAGAGCAGTCGTACGGACGCTCAGGTGGAAGCGCTGGCCGTCTGTTGCTTTAGGGTCTGCAGGTGTGTGTCACTGCTGACCTACAGCAGAGTGTCTCATGGTGACACATCTATCCTAGGTTGCTGAGATGTCACAGTGTAACACAGCAAAACTTTTGGGGTACTGTTCCAAAACATTCACTTATGTTGACCCACTGAATCTTCCTGGCAATCCAATAGAGTACGCACCTTCATGAGCCCAGCTTTCCTGGTGCAGAAACAGAGCTGGAAGTGGTCAAGTGCTTCCCCAAGATGACGCAGAAGCAGAGATAGTGGATGGACAGAGCCCATATGCCCTGAGTCTGCAGGGTAAAAGCGGGGCTCTGGGGAGTCCTGGCCTGTCTCTTGGATTTAGAATATAAGAGCACACAGGCACAAGGCTTTGGAAATTCTCTGCATATAATTCTGTTTACTATCAAATTACTACAGGATCGTCTCTGGACTTGAGAGAATCCCTGATAGTGTTTAGGGCTGTTCTCTAGCACTTTTCTCTGTATTTTCTTTCTTTCTTTTTCTGTTAGTGTCAAACCTTCACATATTTATTTCTGGAGTCCTCTTATGCATGACAGTTCTTGTCACCTTGAGGGACTTGTATTCCAAGGAGCACAATCTGGTACCTGGTGATGTAGATACAGAGTATCTGGATTACAGTAAATTTCCACATGTGTATAGTGTAAGGAGAAAGAAAATTTTCTCTCTGCCTTCTGAAGTTGCAGTGGAATGATCTAAAAGTAGACAAATTAAATAGAAGGGAAGACACACACATGTATTAATGGGCACCAGGGGAGAAATGTCAGTGTGGAAGACAATCACAGGTGTGTGATCACCCAGTAGCCTGATGTGACACAGAAATACTTTCCCACAGGACAACAAAAGAAGGGGGGATGTAGACAATTCTTGGAGGAACAGTGAGTGATTCTGAGAGGCCTCAGAGGGCTTGGAGACTGTACAGTGGGCCGGGCCAAAATCTACTGTGCCGTGAAATACAATGGATTGTAAGTAATTCTCTGCAGGACTAAAATGAGGACAGTGGCTGGTAACAAAGGCTGTCCAGGTAGTTGACAGACTTCCATACTTTTTAAAAATCTTTTCCCCCTTCAGTACTAGGGGTCGAATTCAGGGCCTTTTCACTCAACTGCACATCCAGATATTTTTTAGTTTTTATTTTGAGGCAAGTTCTCACTGAGTTGCCAAGTTCCCCAGGCTGGGTGCATTGGGGTGAATCTAGCTGCTCCCCCAAAGCCTCATAGGCTCATAGGCGGGGCTTTGGAGAGGTGATTGGACCCAGCAAATGTGATATTTGCAGGTGGAACCCAGCTGGGGGAGGCGGTCACCCGGGCGAGGCTCGGAAGGGCCCATCCCCCTCCTCTTCCCTTGACCTCTCTGCTGTCCACCACCATGGCTTGAGCTATTTCTACTCTGCTGGGGCCCCCTGCCATGCCGCCCTGCCCTGGAGCCTGCTGACTGTGGCCTGAAACCTCTACAGCTGTGAACCTCTTCTCCTTGGAGTTGTGGGTGCTGGGTATTGTGGTTCGAGACACTAGGTTTGAACCTGCTCCTCCCTCAGACTCCTAGAGTGCCCGAGAACTACAGGCAAGCACTGCACGCGGGCTAAATCTCCCACGAGTCTAGTCTTCTGTAGTTAATGACGTTTCAGCGAGAAACTAACAGCTGCTGTGTTCCTGTTTGGGTGGACCTGGCCAAGTAAATAAGGGAACTTTGGAGAAAGTTCTACCAGCACTGGGTGGAGAGGAATGAGGCTGATGCGCAGGACGCTGGTTTTGAGGAAAGTTTGGGGGCTCTCCCATGTGTTGAAGCACCAGCCCCAGGCATCCGTGACCGAGCTTCAGCATTCCGAATGCCATTCTGGACCAGGACCTGGAGCCTGGAGCCTGTTTTTCCAGCTGCTCATCGACACCAGCTGTGTCATGACCAGCGTCCGTATCGGCTGTGCATGCATGACAAGCAGGCTGGCCTGACCCAAGTCCCCTTCAGCCCAAGCATGGTGGAGTCCGTGAGTTCCGACAGGGGCCCAGTAGTGGCACTGAATGGTCCCATTTATCTTCACCAACAAGGGTGACTTTTAATTTTAACTGTGGCAGTTTAGGGCAGTTTTAAAAAGATACTTCAAACAAAAACATAGAACCTTAAAACAGTTCACTGTGAAAATCTGCTCATAATAACAGCAAAAATAGCAATGACATCCAATAAACAGGATGTGACAGTTTATAAAGCTCTTACCTTCATGTGCCTGCCACATGTGACATCTGGTAGGTGTAGATTATTCTTGTTTCCATTTTTTAAATGACTAAGGTTTACCAGGTGAGGTGATACAAGCCTTTAGTCCTAGCACTTGGGAGGCTGAGGCAGGAGGATCATGAGTTTGAGGCCTACCTTGGATTCATAGTGAGGTTAAGGCTAACAGGGCCACATAGTCAAGCTCTATCTCAACCCCTGCACTTTCCAAAATGACTAAGGTTCAATTAGGTGAAGCCACTTGCCCAGGAATGAGAACCAGTTGGTAGCTGAGCTGATATTCCAGTTTTTCAGTCTTCACTTCAAGTCCCAATGAGCTGTGGTTTCCATGGTGAAGGACACCTGCCAATCAAGTGAAAGGGCGTCTATTTAGTGGACTGAATGTGGGCTTTCTGCGGGGACAGGATCATCTCTGGGCTGGAGAGAACCCCTGATAGTGTTTAGGGCTGTTCTCCAGCATTTTTCTCTGTATTTTCTTTCTTTCTTTTTTTTTTTTTCCTTTTTTTTTTTTAATCGGTACCAGGGATCGAACTCACGACTCCGCGCTTGCAAGGCAGATGCTTATGCCACTGAGCTAAATCCCCAGCCTCTTTCCTCTGTATTTTCTAATAGAGCTGTAGGTGCTGTTTGACACTAACAGAGCACAAGGCAATTGAAAGACTAGTGTCTGGTACAGGGCTGGGATCACAGCCACAGCTGTGATGGTGACCACGTGGGGAACCTTCCGGATAAATTCCCACTGTTGTCACTTGTCATCACACTCTTCTTTCTCTTGCTGAGCTCTAGCTGGGGCATTTGTACATTACTGTTCTGAATTATGTGTCACCACCATGCTTCTGTAAGTGGAGTGAATGAATCTAGGCCATTACACCCCCTTAGTTATGATTTTTCCAATGAAAATTAGATCTGACACGTGGTTAAAGGCTATAAAATCAGAGATGGTTATCAAGTCTTTCCCATAAGGTGTTTGCTCCCTTAGAGTTTCAGGCGATGTTTTCATTTTATTATAGAAAAGGATGTACAAAGGGAGAGGAAATACTATAGCAACACCCACATCCTCATTACCCACCTTAATGATGGGCAGCCCACACCCAGCGTCTTGTATCTGTCTCCATGCTCCACCACGATGCCACCTCCCACACTGCCAATCCCAGATAGCGCACCATTTACTTCAGGAAATTTTGATAACACAGCTTTCCTGCTATTTTAGTTAGAAACATCAACAGGGAAAAACCTGGACAAATAAATACATGACCTATGCAAAATTTGAGCTAGAACAGCACAACAAAATAATTTTGAGAAATATTCAATTAGATGCCAGTTTTTCTGGAAAAGAACCCCAGTATGTATGCTCTCAAAGCTAAGCCATGTAATTCTAGAGCACTTCATCACCCCTAGAAGCCCTGTCCCTCTTAGCAATTCATTCATTCATTCATTTGTTGGATCATTCTTTGTCTCTTTCTCAAACTAGGATTTTTTTCCTTCACCCCAGTACCTGTAGCTTTGAGAACCATGCTAATCTGGGAGGCCAAGACAGATGGCTTCAGTCTGAGGCCAGACTGGGCAGCTGAGCAGTGCTGTAGGAGACAATTTGAGTGACTCCCCTTGAATGCAGAACAATTGCTGTGACTTTGATTATATTCCATATACGAATAGGTACAGAGCTGACTATGATATTTCCTGCTATCTTCAGTTGGCTCTAAGCATTGCAAATAAGGGAGGTACTGGGATGTGATCTCTAAACCCATCAGACAGTCTTCTGTTTCCTCACATAATGCTTTCTGTAAAAGATGAGCACGGTGGGATGGCAGAGCCAGTCAGCTCCAGGAATGTCAACTGGTTATGAGCCTCAAGGTAAAGAGGTTGAGTCCCCAGGACAAAGAAGTTTACATATCAGAAACTGAAGCAGCAACCTCCAAAACCAATTCAATTGCCACCTTAATTGAGTTATGCAAATTGATCCTTCATTCTCCCCGTGGTGTTTTTTTTTTTTTTTTTTTTTTTTTATGCTTTTCAGCCAGCTCAAGTTTCTCCCTGTCACTCATCCTCAAGCCACCCTCTTCTTCACACGATAATAGACTCTGGGAGAGACCTGGGATCAGGGCCTTTGTCCCTCATCCTCACGGGGATTGGACTTAGGACCCCTTGACTGCCCTTAACTTGGACTATGTCTTGGTGTCTTTACTCTTACTGTGGGTTGCATTGGAGGTGGTAGATTGGAATTAACTTCCAATAACATCTCAGTGGGATTATAAATATAACTTTTTGGATTGTGAGGAAGACTAGAAAAGGGATTACGATACTTGGGTTACCGTGCTCACCATTTGGGATTATAATACAATGCCTCGTCTCAAAAACCGAAAATAAAAATTTAACAAATACAAATAAAATAGATCTAGAAGTTTTTGAACAAGAGAATAAAACCAAGACAAAGATGACAGGGAGCCAAATTGGTGCTATCTGTAGACAATATCACTGTTTAATTAAAAACTGCCCTGAAAGCTGCTAGAATTACTAAAAAATTGGGAACATGGCCCATAACAAATATGTTAAGATGTGCAATGACTTTCTTGTGCAGCGAGGATAGTATCACTGGGGTGCAGGACCAGGTGACTGAGTAGCTCAGCAGAGGAGGGTCACTGTGGCACAGCAGAGGATATCCTGGCTCGCCTCTGAGTGTTACTCTGTTGTTACTGTAGCTGTGTGCTCATTCCTGATAACTTTGGTAACCCTGGAATCTCTTCTGTCACACTGGCTGGGTTGACTTAGGGCACGTGTGGCAGGCTGTCCTCTGGGTTGGAGTTTTGGTGCATGACACAGGCCATGCTCTGCGGGGTGACACTGTCCTTGCCATGCAGAGTTTGGGATTACCAGGGCTGCAGAATTCTACTTTTCTGGTTGCCAGCTACATCTTGGACTGCAGGACAAACTACAGTTCTGTCCCAGGTCCTTGTCTGTCTGAGTCAGGCAGAGGCAGTGTCCTGGCTGTGAAGAGCCATCTCTGTCTACTGCTGTGAGGTGGCTGATTTCCTCAGTAGATTTTAATTTATTTATCTATTTAGTCTTTTTGAGACAGGGTCTCGCTATGCAGTTCAGGCTGGCCTTGAGCTCACTTTGTAGCCTAGGCTGGTCTCGAACTTGCAGTGATCCTCCTGCCTCAGCCTGCCGAGTGCTGGGATTACAGGCGTGAGCCACCATGCCTGGCTCCTTAGTAGATTTTAATGCAGTTAGGAGCCACTTTCCAAATGAATGGTGTGGACATAACCCAAGAGAGGACAGCAGTCGGAGAAAGTGGGTGCCAGTCTAATAAACAGGGAAAAGTGCGGGACGTACCGGGAAAGGTGGCACTCGTGGGGAAGGGGTCTATTTTATTTTTGTGCCTAAAATCTTATATTAAAGTAAATAAGTAAAAATAAGTAAATCCCAAGTAGATTAAAGCAAAGAAGAAGACTACAAGGAGACTGAGGGTGTTGAAAGCTGTGGTCACAGCCCTGATCTCCTCACGGTACACGTTCTGAGTGTAAAGGAGTTGCAGAAGTGTGCTGCACATCATTTTCCCAACAGGTACACTGTCACGTCCTACTGCTTTGAAGCAAGCAGGCCAGCACAGGTCACCCAGGGACCAGCCAGACCGGCCTCACGGCAGCTCTTCCCTCGCCTGTCAGGCCAGGAAAGGGTCTTTTCCCAGGGATGGGGAGAGGGGCGAAGTCTGAAGTCTTTAGAGTAGTGAGATTCTTTTTTACAATAATAAGTGTATTTATTTTACCTCCATGGTCCAGGGGTGGGATGAGGGGTACCCGGGAGATTAGATGCAAAAAGCTCTCCACATCTCGGAGCCAAGCCAAGCTAAGCCAAGCAATGATGACCACTTAGTTTGTTTAGAGGACTTGGCCCTAAAATATCCAGAATCATCTGGATTAGTAAAATAGTTCCTATTTTGTTTAAAGTACCCAAAATATGTTAAATATATTTATAAAGTTGGTCTGAAAGTTTATTTGACTATTAAAGGGCATAGACATCAGTTTTTGTTTTAGAAAGTTCATTTCTGCAATTTATCAGATTTCTCCATAATGACAAATGAGGATAAATTGTTGTAAAAATAAAAATCGTAGAAACAGTGGCCAACAGTGGTGGCACATGCCTGTTATCTCAGTTCAAAGCCAGCCTGGGCTACATTAGCAAGTCCTTGTCTCAAGAAACAAACAAAACAAAACAATACAAAATCATAGAAAGAGCAACATTATTAATGTTTAATAATTAAATGCTTAAGTACTACTGTTAATTATTAATTAAATATTAATGGTAAATAGTACTGCTATCAATATTAATTAAAATCAACTAATATTACTACTAATAGTAAGATGAATAAAACAAATAATTTTAAATATTAATGACTAAATGTTATTGCTAATGTTAAATATTAGAATTAAATATTAATTTT